>JAOUQW010000047.1:13819076-13835066 GCA_028565825.1 Olivaichthys viedmensis | reverse complement strand
GGTGTGCAGACTTTCCGGCTTGACTGTACAGTGGAAACCCAGGCCTCTATTTTGGCTCACAACGGGGGATGATAGTTTAAAAAAATTAAAAAAGAATAATAGCCTCTTTAAAATAGGATTAAATTAAAATGTTCTTGCATTTGCTTTGGCATGAAAAACATGGCAAGTATCTAGATGAAGAGCCAGAAAAAAGAAAAAAAAATGTTGGTCAATACCCGTGGATTGCAAATATTCTTCCAGGTTTTATGTAATGTGTACATACTGCCTTGAAATTATATACTTAAAATGATTATTTTCAGTGAAGCACTTAGCCGGAAGCATGTACTCCTTTCCCTGCTGTTTTCTTTCCTAGTACTCTTATATCTTAGGAACCACAGAACATAACGCAAATTAAGATTGATTTGAGTATTTCAGAATTACAACAGCTAAGCGTTTTTTTCCCCAAACACTGTGACATGACAATAAATCAATTTCTTTAGACCCTCTTTCACCTTTGTCAAGACAAGATATTTGCTGCCGGGTAAAATAAATACATTCGCTCTTTATTCTCTTTGATATTGAGTGAAATTGAGGGCTGATTTTTCCACTACGCATTGTCAAGAGGGAGATGGTGCAGTGAAGGAAGGTAGCCAATTATGTCCGGATGAATGAAAACAGGCTTTGAAATGTAAGAGTTAAGAAAGAACGCACAAAGACGTGTGTTGGTTCAATAACCAACTCGTACTGTTAGCTGTGCTTACAAATCTTCTTTATAGAATGAACTGGCTTGCTTATTTATACCAAGAGATCGGAAGGACCAACATAAGTAACAAAGGCTTTACTGGTTGTTGGTTCTTGGTTGTTTTTATTGCTGACCAAAGGGTTCTGGGATGGGCTATTGCCCAGCAAAGCCGGTCATGTCTATTCTTTTTCTGGTGATCCATCATGTTGCGCCACTCCTCCTCAGTCTTTGGCTCCATAGCTGTTCATCCAGGAGGTCACTCCTTTTGTTGATTCCAGGCTTCTCTATTCTCTTCCTGCTGACTTGATCATTTCCTTGTCTCTCCTGCTCTGGGGAGTGTGTGGAGAGGGGTTTATTAGTAAGGTAATTGGGATGAGAAGAAAAGTGTTACCCCAGGGACCCTTGGCTGCTCTCTCTGTTGGTAGTTACAACACTCTTTTTGCCCCAGAGGGTTAGAGGGTTGTGGGGGTTTATGGCTCTTTAGGCTTTTTGCCCATGCTTTGTCAGCATGAAAACTCTATTAACCATTCACCCTCTTTCTTGTGATTCTGCAAGAATTCATACTTCATGAAAAGTCTTCTCCCTTAATGAAACAGAATTGCTTGCAGAAGCACCCTAAAATCAATCATACCACATTAAGGAAAGCCTGTGGTGTTGTGTTATGTTACACTGAACAACATCTCAATATATCATTACTCTTTACTATAAATTCTCATTTGTACTTTAATGTATGTAACTGATCAAGTTCATGGTCATTGCATGAAATTTACACCAAACTATGTTAGCAAACAAAGCTGTTGATAATGACATATTATCATTATTATTATTGTGTATAATGACATATTAGAAACTGGCTCTAGCTTTTATTTATTATTAGCCACAGCACTGTTTAAATGCTCCCTTTAATAATACTACAAAACCTACACTTGATGCTAATTCCATACACGTGTTGTTGCCTTGCAGCCATGCACCTGTTTGGCTTGAACTGGCACTTACAGCCCATGCAGAGACAGTTGTACCGGCTGGCAGAGGACAACACCAGCAGCCTGTCCATACCTACAGACCTGGGCCTGCCTCCCCTCGGCAACACAGGCCTGGAGCTCCCGGACCGCAGGGGCAGAGAAGACAGTATGTGCAAATATTATGTACTCATGATGGGGAATGGGTTTCACAAATGAAATGAAAGAAATGTTAACAAGAATGTTGACAAAATCACAACATTGTTCCACTTTAAAAAATAACCGATTCCATCAACGACCCTTTTTCTTAACTCATTTTCTTAAGTCTCAGCTTATTATTCAGTAATTCATCTTAAAGCATATTATTCAGTAACTACTTTGACTTGTTCAATAAATACAGTGAAACTACAATAGTCTTGTCTTAGCTTGGTTAAGTGAAAGTGTAACTTACAGCGAATGAACTTTTCAGTGGAATTAACCGTAGCTCCTATAGAAATCAGGTTTTTGACACATAAAAAATATTATATGTATTATTTTACAAGTAAAATATTGGGTTCTGAAATTAATATTTTACTTGTTCAGTTGTTTTCATTCCTAAATGCCACTGTGATAACAGGCATCATTCTTTAGTTTGTACTTACTCATTGGCTTAGTGAGAATACCCGAGGGCGATGATCTAAATATTTGTTTTACATACAAATTGACATGTCAGAGTCTGGATTCAAAGTCTTGCAAATACTCAAAATTTTGTAGAAATACTTTGATTTGACTGACTGTATTTAACCTCTCTCAAAAACTTTCCTCACATCCAGCTAAACTAGTGTCCTTCAGCCAGCCCAAATCCAGTCACGCATTCCACAATGTCCAGCTAATTTCATAGAGGATCCCCACTGATGGAGCTCATCACTGGCCAATATTATAACGTCTTAGTTTTGATTTTTCAAAGACTTAACCAGATCCAGGATTATTTGTCATCCAGATCCATGCTTTGACCAGTTTTGGCAGCTTTCTACAAGATCTGCATTGTAATCCAGTGAAAGTTGCCAGGCAAGTGGAAGGGTATTATTTATTCCTGGAGGAAGTGATGGCACCGCTTTGGGGTGCTGGTACCTAGGGGCTTGAGTGGGATTAGAACTTGTATCTTGTCCAAAGAAGGCATGCCTTCCCTTCATCTCGCAAACTAGACTTCAGTTTTTCTGGCAGCAGAAGAAAGTGCGAACTAACCCCTCTGGTATGCCGATGAGCTGCACAGTAGGGAAGTTTTACTTTTCTCTGCTCTCAAAACAGAACTGAGCCCAGATTTAGCTGTTTGATTTGCCGTAGGCCTTTAAAGAAAGGTGGAGATCACAGCCATTACCATATAGATGAGTCACAGAGTCATCCTTTTTCATTTAGCAGACAGCGGAGAGAGAGAGAGCACGACACGCACCAGGCCACAGCGAGCCTGTCTCTGTGTGAGTGACGGCTGTTGCTGAAGGGAAATCAATAGGCAGGGGTTTGTAATTCTGCCTTACAGAGCACAATTGTCACCAGAAACACAGCCAATCAGTCCAGTGTCATCCCAGTGCTATGCGCACTTATTTTCTGAAGAAGCGCTCATCTGATTCAATCTCAGTGTTGCTGATATATAAGTACAAGATGTAAACGTTTGCTGCCTTCAGATTTACTATTATTGAAATATTAGAAAAGATTGAGGAATGCCACAGCATCACATGGAAATATCATAATGGAAATACTATAAAGGCAACTGAAAGTATGACGTTGGTGCTACTGTATTTTTGAAACAAAGTCGAAGCCGACTAGTGAAGTATTTATCAATGTGTAATTGGCGTTGATGTGTTGACGCATGATCATTAAGCGGTATATTAAAAGGAAGGGGACTGTACCTTGTCTCCTCGGATCGAACACATTGCAAATGATGGAGTTTTTTGAGGGGCCGCCATCTGGCGTGGCGTGTGGAGCCGCCCATGGAGCTGAATGCCTCCGGGTTCCGTTTGCAGGGATGACTGTTTTTGGCGCCATCGTTTGCGAAAATTGGCCCATGTACATGGCCGAGCAGATGTTGCCATTTCCACCGAGTCCCATAAAGAAAGGTGTGGTATAGCGCAAGCAGGCTTTGCTCCCCCATAGAGTTGGTCATTATGTGTGAATGAGACTAAGCTGTCAGTGAGATGATGTGTTCTGCGTGTGACCAGCATGATTAAAAAAGAAAAGGCAAGAAATGATGGTCGTTCTGTTGGTCCCCTTGACTATCTCCCTATTAGAAACGTATCCGTTAAATCACAACTGAAGGATTTTTGTTGCTTTGTATCGCAGGCAAAATGGATGGCTTGTTCCCAGATGACAGCTTCATAGACATGGGTGAGATAGACGTGGGTCGTAAGGTCACACAGCAGATACCGCCCGGGATCTTCTGGAGGTCGCAGGTCTTCATCGACCACCCAATGTACCTCAAGTTCAATGTGTCCCTTAGTAAAGATGCCTTGGTGGGGATCTATGGAAGAAGAGGCCTTCCTCCTTCACACACACAGGTAGGTTGTTCAAACACACCCATTATTTGCTGTAATCTCTTTTGGTTATTTAAATCCTGAGCAGATCAGTAAAGGGGCCCTTTCTAAGAATGTTAAATTTGTAAAAATGTCAGAGATCTTTGTCTTCCTAATGAGCATATAAATCAATGCTTGTTTATTTCACAATTGTCCATTTTCTAATTTAGACAAATAATATGCTGAAAGGTTATACTTGCAGTGCATGTTTTATTTTGTGGTGTAGACTACAATCCACACACAAAGACTGTAAAGTCAAACAGACACCTAATTTTGGTATTGAATCCTGAGCATCTTGACCCCACTTTATTGATTTGTGTCATAGTTTCAGTGTTATTATATTACTGGAAATTACTCCGAGGCCTAAATCGATTTGAACAATTGGATAAGGAGAATATATACACAACCTACATTTAACTTTGTGTGTTTAGTAATAAGTACTGAAAGACTATAAAGTAATGACATCTGATCTTTTTTAGGTTAGGTTTCCATTCAGGTCCTTTCAATCTATCAACATTGATAAAAATGGTGCTTCCTGTACAGGCAGCCATGGAATAACATTTCCAGAGTAAAGAGCTGGCAGCAAACCTTCTCCCTGAGCACATATCTCACAGAGAGGACTGTCACACAAGCAGCAGTCCTTTTCGTGATAGGCCTCTGGTGGCTCCACTGTGTGTGTGTGTGTGTGTGTGTGTGTGTATGGAGGGGAGCTTGTGTGTCATCCTAATGCTTGTCTGCGGTCTCCCTGTCTCTGTCTCTGTCTCCAGTTCGACTTTGTGGAACTGCTTGATGGCCGGCGGCTCCTGGCTCAAGGGGTTCAAAGTCTGGATGGACCGCCGGCTCTGACTCAGCCACGGAGCCTGATGCCTCTCGGCAGCCATGACACCGGTTTCATCCAGTACATGGACTCTGGCATCTGGCACCTGGCAGTGTACAATGATGGCAAGGAGACGGAGCAGGTGTCTTTCCTAACCACGGCTATAGGTGAGTAACGTGAGCCTAGCCTAGGAGTTATTATGGAGGATTTCTGTTTCTGGATTAGTTTATTGGTTCAGCATATGGAGTGGCAAAGGTTTGTAAGGAACGTTGGAAATCTGGAGTAAAATTTGAAGCAAATCTTTGCCCTTAAACAAATCCTACTGGCTTTGTAAATAATGGAGTAATTGAATTCCGAATGGGAATAAACCCACTGTGGAGTTGATTCTGTGTTTCTCAATGTGGTTGGCTGTGCCATGTGAAGTGAAAAGACTCACCTAACTAAACAAGCTAGTGTGGCTAAAAATAAATGGAAGCTAATATCCTCCAATTAGCCTGACGCCAATCATCTGCGTTCCTTGTTAAGATCATTACATTTACATTTGTTCATTTGGCAGATAGTTTAATCCAAAGCGACTTTCATTTGTGAGAGAATAAAATCCAAACATGTAGCTGAGCAGTCGAGGGTTAAGGGCCTTGCTTAGGGGCCCAACAGTGGTTCCCTGTCAGTCCTGGGATTTGAACTTACAACACCCACTAGATTTAGATTTAGATTTTATTGTCACATCACAGTTTACACAGGGATAAAGGTATAAAAGGCGAGTGAAATTCTTATGTTGCACAGCTCCAACAACAAAGCAGTCAGTTACAATAAAATAAAAATAGAATAAAGATAATAATAGAGGTAGGAAGTAAATAAGTAAGTAAATAGTAAAAATACAAGAGATATATTGTTGCATAATACAATAAATAAATAGTAGAACTGTGTATTGCCCTGTGCTAGCTCAGAACCTTCACCACTGAGCAAACATTGTCTGGCAATAGTCTGACTGTATATTTATCATGTGGCTAGTAGGGCTGCACAATTAATCAAACAGCATCATTTATATCACAATTTTAGCTCTGCGAATAACCATTTCACAAAACTGTGCAAGCAGAGCATTACATTTAGATTTAGGCTAAATGAATCAGTCAAGTACTTCTAGTTATGACATGACTCAGTGGTGCTGCTTTATTCTGTGAGTTCTCTTGCAATCTTAGATTTTCTAGTTTAATGTCCTGTGAGTGTTTTGACCAATCACAATCTGACTAACTCTAGCTTTTTTACAGAGGCCCCTGCGGCTGTGACTGTGTGCCGAAATGTTAATCACAGTTAATAACGGCAAAATCATCATTTCATTTTAGTCTGAATCATGCAGCCCTAGAGCCTAGCTGTCTAGTTTGAGTAGTTCATCTTGTAGGGGGTGCACTGATGACAAGAGACAGTTCAAACTCTTAAATATGATGTGAATGAGAATCATTAGCTCACACACTTATTTCATGGCCATGATTCCCATCTCAGTTCATTTCTTCATTCACAGCTAGCAAAGATACTTTCCCATTCTTAGTCCTCAAATATTAAAATCCCCCCCGCGAAAATAGCTACAGAGATTTGCACGAGCACCCCACTACTTATCAAACCGACCTACCACTCTTCAGCTCTGATCAGTGTGATCTCAAGCAGACTGAGCCTCTACACAGCAATCAAGGTGGGTAAGAAAGATGGAGGAAGCGATAAAGCACCACAACGCCCTTCTACTCCTCCAACTGATGGCTCCTAAGGCTCCCATTAGCGTTCAAGGGTCTTCACTGAGGCTGGTTTTTCTTTTTTTGGGTAACCCATTTGAATACAATGCTACCCAGATTCAAAGCGTCTGATTGCACAGCCCCTTTCCTGCCCCCTGCCTGAGCCATTATTGCTCATTATAACTTCCAGTTTGCATTTACATCTCGCTGCTGGGAAAAAAAGGCTCCCTTTTTAATGCTCCTGTTGGTGTCAGTGCATGGCGCAGTGACTGTGCAGCCCAGCTGCCGACATCTGGCCTCCCCCGGTGTAGACTGTTTGTTCATTTTGTCCTCTCTCTTGTGTTTGCTAAAAGCGTCTTTGAACGGTGTGAGTGAAGAGGAAGGGCAGGGGGGTGCGAGGTGTCGGCTTTCGCAAAGGTGGCAGCTGGGAGCTGTTCTCACATGCTCTTTAATTAAAAGCTCCTGGGCCATGGTCCATCTGTGACAGGCAAGGGAGTGGGGGGGAGGGGTGATGAGTAAGGGGAGGAGCACGGCAGATCGATGGGAGCATGTCCTCAGTCCAAGCAGCGCAGCAGCCGTGACCCATCCGGAGACAGACGTCGGCACACTCTCGCTCTGAGGGGAGAATTTGATACCTTGTACTGTGCAAGAGGGTTGATCTGAGGGTGGAGGGAAGAGGAGGGTTGTGGGAGCGAAATGTTCTCTTCCAGGGATGGTTGATGTCTACATGGAGGGCATCTGGTAACTCACCTGAGGTCTAGGGCGCAATCTAGAAAGAGGGGGGAAGAGTATATAGAGCGGGGGAATTGGATAGAATTTGATCTGAAGTCATAGTTGATTAGGCCTTTTTGAGGGAGAGCTAGAAAGAGAAGTGTGATAAAATGGGTCAGCTGATGATGATGCTCTTCAGAAAGAAGCTAGCTGTGCTTTTTATTTATTTTATTTTTTTTTTAGTATAAAGGCCTTAGATGATCCTCAAGTACTCTGGGATTAAAAGGTTTTTCACATTTACTAATTTAGCAGAAGGTCCTGTTCAGAGTGACCTAGAAGTCATAACCTAAATACAAGAACCATAATAATACAAGGTTAGGATGAAGACCAATTAAAAGAGTGTATTATTAGATATTAGATATTGTTTTATTATTTAAGTGTTTCAGCAGCAGATATTCATAGAACTACTACTCACCATTTTGTACTCCATATGCAGTGGTGCCGCATGTACTATAGTGAGGCTTCAGTGATTCTGTATATCACATTGGAATGAAAATAAATGAACATTACTGCTTTGCTGGAACAGCTCACACTCTGTATTCATAAATAGTTATTTCTAGACGCATCCGCTGTGGTCTATCAGAATAACCGAAGAAGCCCATTCCCCTCTCTTTCTCTTTTATCCTCATTGCTCTTCATTCATTACTAGGCTGAGATGTTCGATCTTTTCCACTTTTCACTAGAGCACACGCTCATTTGTCCTTGGCCTGTGTTCTGTCACACACCCTCACCCTGAACTCTTGTCTATGTGAGGAAATATAACCTGCAAAGCAAGGCCATAACCATACCCCAACCCAGGCTGTCCAAGTCCATTAAACTGATCAATTACAAAACAAGTTAATGACTAGAACAATCTGTGTTAAGGCCATACATGTAATATGTTCTTCATGGGTTTCTGATTCAAGGCTTATTTGATGGCTCACCCCTCTTTGTGTCACTGGAGAGCTAGTCTTAGCCTCAGCCACTCTCCCCATTGACGCTCTGATATATAGCGTACACTTAGTTGGCCATAGTTATTAGAATCTTGCCAGTTACAATCGCATTGCCTATCCACACCTTCATGCCTACACATTTCCAGGCATTGGTATTTCTCAGTCCAAAGGGGTACAAACTTTTAAACGGCGGGACAGTAATAAGCTTTTCCAAAGCAAGATATAGTAACTGGATTAAAAAAGCTTTGTGAGGTTCATGGCATCCCTTCTTCAAAAGTGGTTTGTTTGAAGCAGCTGGTGGTAAATAAATGAGATATCCTAGAGTGTTCTCCAACAGGCTATGGGAGAAGTCTGGTTGGTCATTTGCCGTGTCAGTCAAATTGCCTCTTCCTGTGAAAGTAGGCAGTTCTTGGCAACGTGAAATAAAAAATAAATTTCCAGACTTTCCAGCAATAGCTAGACGTCTGACTTGTAGGACTACTGGGGAGCCTGAGAACCTTTCAGCAATAGAGCGTGCGGGTTGCATAGCCACAACAAGGTGTGGCAACCAAAGTCTACCCACAAAATCTTTCTTCTTGAATACAGAACGAGAAGAGACACTTGCCTGAGGAGTCAAGTGTGCATAATTGTATTTCCTGGATACATTTCAAATGGCAAAGCTGTTTTTCACATCTCTGCATGCATCTTATTATACACTCACAAACACTAAACTCCCAGGTGCCACAAGCTTCTGAAAGCAGCCAGTGCCTTCTAGTGAGAACCAGGGCATGGAGGCCATCAAACACTCCACCAAAGTTTTGATGGGACACACCAGGGGCATAGGCAACCTTATCACCTCTTCTTCTCGCATCATTAAACTGAAACTGTGGCTAAGGAATGTATAAAAGGCACTCTTTTAACTCACTTTAGAGTTGCTTGCTTTCTCTCAGCCTCTCTTTTTCTCCAGTCTCTGCTCTTTTTCTCATCCAATTGCATCATTTGTGGTGATTCTCTCTCCTGAGGAAGGACAGAGGACAGAGTTTCACATATCCTGCCCTTTGTTCAGCACAAAAGCGGCTGTTCAGGTCGATTGTGGCCTTAGGAGTGCCAGGAGGCCTGGAGAGAGGGAATATTTTTCATCGCCATTTTGTGTTTAATTCACTGCCTCGTCCCACTTTGAATTCCAACGGCCATTGAAATTGTGAAATGCCTGGTTTTGTAGCAAAAATGAAGAAATATAGAACCTCCACATCACAGGGGCAGTGGTGGCTCAGTGGTTAGGGCTCTGGGCTATTGATCAGAAGGTTGAGAGTTCAAGCCTTGTGACCGCCAAGCTGCCACTGTTGGGCCCTTGAGCAAGGCCCTTAACCTTCTCTGCTCCAGGGGCTCTGCTAAGGATAAGGGTGTCTGCTAAATGATGTAAGTATTTTTTTTTTAAACCCAGAGAGAGAGTGAGTGAGAAAGTGGGAGTGGTTATGGCAAGCATTCGATGCGTGAATGGTTGTGAGTGCATGTGGTTACTGCAAAACATGGGTGTTTATCTCCTAGATTGCTGGTGTTCATGTCAAACTCAAATTGCAGTTCTTTTTCTTTGCCAGCATATTGTTACTCCATCTCAGGCATTTAGAGGCATTGAAGGCAGTTGTAATCAGCTGTGGAGTAGATGTGCTTGTACATGTCTCTATAACCATTATTCCACTTCTTTAGGCAGTTATATAGATTTAGCTGAAAATTAATACCTTTAACAGGCATTATGCTCTTACCAGTTTAACATGCTGAATTAATGTTACACACAATTTGATTCTCTTCTCTGAAATTTTTTAAATATATTTTAAATGTATGCATTATATTTGAAATTGGACATTCTATGTATATGTATATATGTACTGTATATATGTATATACCCTTTATTTATGTATAAAATATATGCTTACATATGTTCACTGTATATATGTCACTATATGTGCACATAAGAACAGCTGTGACTGCTTACATTTACAGTCAAATGCAAACGTTTGCATACCCTTAGGATAAAATGTACCTCAACAAGACATTTAGGGTGTTTTGCAGATTTTCCTTATTATAACAAGTAAGAAAAATAGTCACGTGTATGTTAGGATTTTAATAGTGGGAAAAAAAACAACTAAATGATATCGGTTCAAAAGTTTGCATTTCCCATTCTGAATGTGATATAAATATTTTTTAATAACTTATAAGCACACCATTGGTCTTTTTACCCATTTCTTGCCCATCTTTTTGCACATTCTTCCTGACATTTCTGTTGTAACGCTGCCATATGTCATACACTGCCTTTTTTAAATCAGGCCTGGAGACTAAGAGGGTCATGGCCAAACCTTTTTTATTTTATTTTTTGATTATTCTATTATTGATTTAGCTTTGTTTTGGATTGTTCTAGAATACAGCCACATTTCATTTTTAACATTTTGGAATTAAATTTTTTGTTGATGAATTGTAAAATAGATTACATTTTCCTGTTTTACAATTAAAAACCCATGAGGGGTGCAAAACTTTGCACTAAAACTGTACCTTACATACTCCTTATATTTGCCTTTCCCCTACATATATTTAAATACATTTAGCTTACGTGCGGGTAAAAAAAGCTACGGCCCTTTCTAACTTTAAAGGGTTGTTTTACTGGAACTTTCCTCAAGAGAATGAAAACTACATTTAATCTGAGCAGTCTTTTTTAGTTACAGAAGAAACCAGGCATTGCAACAGAAAAAGCCTTTCTGCAGACAGAAACATATTTATAAAAAGATTATTGATGGGTGTTGTGAGATGCTCTGACAGACACTGTTGCGTGTGATTTTATTTTAGACTCGATAGATGATTGTCCCAGTAACTGTTTCGGTAATGGAGACTGCATCACTGGAACCTGCCACTGTTTCTTGGGCTTCAGAGGACCAGACTGCGGCAGGGGTAAGAGCTTTCTTAGACACCCTCTCCCTCTTTTTTTTCTCTCTTTTATTCTCTCCACCTCTGCTTCCCTGCCTCTTTCTGTTCTGTTACCTGCTCATATTCTCTTTTCTTCAGCTCTCGGCTTGTACATCTCTCTGTCTCTGTTGCGTCTTATTAAATATTTGTTTGACCCATCTACATTAACCATTAAAATACCCATCTAAGATGCAATCTGGGGTTTTCTGAGCACTGAAGTAAGTGGTATATTACCTTCTTCTATAGACGGAGCACGTTGGTTCTGTTTTCATTTAAAAAAATAATAATAAAATCAAACCGGAATCCAATAGTCTCCAATGGGGTATAACAGACACATTCAATTTAGAAAATGAGATATCGAATTGGTACAAGCTTCTGTAGTCATTGGAACATCCTATAAAACTGGCTTTAAAAATTCTTGATTATGCCTTTCAAACAATATTCGTGTAATATTAAGCCATTAAACCATAATGTTTCACTTTAAAATTATATTGTTATGAGTCTGCAAATGATTTTGTAAGCTGTAGTCACCACCGTCTTGCCTGACAGAGCCCATTAAAACGATTGTATTTGTGTTTGCGCTCCTCACAGCGTCCTGTCCAGTGCTTTGCAGTGGAAATGGTCAGTACCTGAAAGGGCGCTGCATGTGCCACAGCGGTTGGAAAGGGCCGGAGTGTGATGTTCCTACCAACCAGTGCATCGACGTGACCTGCAGTGGACATGGGACGTGCATAGTGGGGACCTGCATATGCAATCCAGGCTACAAAGGAGAGAACTGTGAGGAGGGTAAGACCATTCTGAAGATGATCAGTTTGATCGGCCCAGATCTGGCCTTTGTAGTCAATATTTACTCTGTTCCTGTGCCCGGGGCCTAAAGCTTAGCCTTGCTCTAACCAAGAACACAGTGAGAGGATCAGGTTCAGCTTTGGACCAGATTGAAAAGAGATTTCAGTAGCAAATTGCTATCAAAGGTATAATTTAGTTTCTTGTCATTCACATGTTAGTTCTCAGAAGAACCCCCCCCACACACACACACACACACCTCCTCGCACACAGCATGAGGCCTACATGATTGCACCAACCTGCCGAGCAATGCACTGTGTTTAGACTGTGTTTCTCCCTTTCCACTACAGTCAAATTCAACATTTATGTAGTGCCAAACACACAGCCATAATTTTGCTGTATTAGAGAGAAAATGCCGCTGCCTCCTGTACGCTTATGGAGCTTTTTCACCACTGGCTCGCACACTGTTCCTGAATATTTTAGACCCTGCAGTTTTTGGAGTCAAGCCCAGTAGTGATCTTTCTCTGATAAGCTGGTGAAGCTTTTCTGGCCTCATTTCTCTTTCATATATTATGGATGTTTTGGAGGGCTTAATGACATTCCATTAAGCAGCACAAAACAATCGCTTTTCTTCTCTGAAATCCAATAAGTTTTGCACAGAGGCGAAGTGTGACTTTAATCTGTTAATGGTGTCCCAACGGTCCGGCAGTGGGGCCCAGACCAAGGCGCCGAGAGATAAGATTGAGCTTGCCATTGTGTTTGGCACCTTTTGAAGGCTCTCATTTCAAAATGAAAAATAGACCAGTCGATTTTGATAAATGTGGGGTTCTGACACCTCTGATCCCTACCGCACATTCTATTTTAGGTCGCACTGTCAGCAGGCAGAGGCAGAGGCAGAGAATGGGGCTGCTGGCCCCTTAAGGGTCCTACCTTTCTTCCCTGCGACCTTCAGGCAGCGATGATTAATTGCCAGGAGAGTAGCTCCTGTCAGTTAGCCTATGATCTCAGCCTTGCGCCCAAGCCATCTGCTGAGAGGCCAGAGCTCCTGTTTGTCTATAAAGGCCTTCCACGTACTTTTATGTCGTGAAAAAGTGAAGCCGCCATGCTGCAGGCCTCTCCTCCTGCCCCCCATGGCTTCCCCCACATTGCTCATTCTCCATCTGTGAGATCCCATTTCGAGGTGTTGTTGTTATTATTTTCTAATTGAGGGCTTTTTTCTCTCACGGTTCTTGTCCCCTCGTTAACCGAGGCCACATTCCCCATTCGTCTCGAGGTCTCTTGTATTCATTAAACAACCATTAGCCATCATTAGCATGCGACTGAACAGACTTTCAGTTTTTTTTCTTTTTTGCCAGAGGTTGAGGGATAGAAGGATCAACCGTCATAAGTCAGGCAGGGGGATACGGTCGAATAAAGAGCAGCCAATGTCGGAGAATAGGAGTGTGTGTTTTTTTGCCCACCAGGCCTGAGCCATGCGACAGACGCCTCGTTTGCATTCCATCCTGCTCTTGGTTTTCTGGGTTCAACGGCGGGCGAGAGGGGGAGCATGTCCAGCGCCGCTTTTCAATTTAGCCCAGCATGCATTGGCTGCGGCCTCCCTCCCTGGCAATGGGAGGAAATCTCATTAGAGAGAGAGAGAGAGAGAGAGATAGAGAGATAGAGATCTCCTCCACCTGGTGGGATGAGGCATGGCTTTGGAGGTGGCTGGGTTTTTTTCCCAGTTTTAAAATCTCTTTCCTGTCCAGCTTTAAAAAGTATTTGCTGGGAATGTGGACAGGTCCTTATAGAAGCTGGTAAAATCTTGTTTTTGGAGACCCTCATTATTACCAAATACATTATTCCAAAAGCATGGCAAATATCATTTTAAAATCTCTCTCTCTATCTCTTTAGCACTCTCTCCACATCTCTCTCTTTTTATGTTTGAGATGTCAGGGGTACTGTTTATTTTAGCTTGGGCAACATTTCCTGACTCAAATTTCTATTTATTTTTTTTCTCAGTGGACTGTCTGGACCCCACATGCTCAGGCCGTGGTGTGTGTGTGCGTGGGGAGTGCCACTGCTTTGTGGGTTGGGGAGGCTCTGGGTGCGAGAGCCCACGGGCATCCTGCATGGACCAATGCTCGGGTCATGGAGCCTTCCTGGCAGAGACTGGCACCTGCAACTGTGACCCTAATTGGACTGGGCACGACTGCTCCACAGGTCAGTACTGTCATTTTTATCAGATGGGCGAAAAACCTCCGGCGACTTAAATTAATCTAAAGCAGGGGTAGGCAATGATAATCGCAACAGACCGAGAGCACAACTGATCCAACTTACACTAACTGATCATTGCTTAGTTGGAACAAAGATCTGCAGCCACACCGGCTATTTATGGATACGATTGTCTACCCTAATCTAAAGACACTGTTCTTGGGTCTGCACTTGAATCTTTTCTTTCACATGGTACCTAAATCAGACCTACGGTTCAGATCCAGTATCGTTTCCAAATGCCATGAATTTTTTAGCATTTTCACTGTGATTATTTTGTAAACATGTAAATCCTTCCATGTAATAAGTATTATTAAATGCTACAGTCACTAATGTAAAGTATGCAGAAAGCACCCACTGTGACCTATATGCCCTCGCCTATTACAGAAACTTCTCTCCAAGAATAATAAAGGGCTTATTTCTGCGTATATAAGTGTGATTAAAAATACAGTCAGTGATAAATAGTTCATGCTGTTCATTAGAATCTTATCAACACTAAGATATCTGTGTTGCCCTTTTATGTGTCCCCATCAAGTATTATTTTTGACACTGCATTTCAACTGCTCGCTGTGTTTATGTACAAATATATTAAGGTACAACTTGCCTTCGTGAAACAAAAAGCCAGCAAGCCGCCCCTAATCTTATCCGATTACTTGTTGCCATGGCAGCGGTCACTTCCGCTCCCGCTCTTCCTAGGGGTGTTGGAGTATAATTGCACACTAGAAGTCATTTGTCTTGTGGTTCACCGTTTGCGTTATTTGTGGAAATCTCAAAAGCAACTTTAGGTCTGGTGTATTTCAGAAATTATCGCTTCTGTGTTCTGAAGAAGGTCTTTTGCGAAGACCTTCAGATGTTCACAGAGAGGCATAATGATTCCTTTGTTAGTTGTTTTATGGAGAGTCACAGTTTTAGTGCTTTATTTTATGGCACAGACCATTTTGATTGCTTTATGTTCTTTTCCTCTTATGTTCGTTGCTTCTTTTATGTTTTTCTTTGTTCTTTCTTTTGGTTAAGGTTTCTACTCTGTGCTTTGCTTGGCTGCTGTAACAAGGCTATTTCCCCTTACAGGGCCAATAAAGTATCTACTGTAACTGTCTACCTGGAACTGTATTGCAGGCTTCTCTGCTGTGCTTGGCCAATTTAGGAACGTTCTCTGAGTTTTTATTTTTTTCTCTCACATTTATACCGTTTTGTTCACAGTGGTAAAACATCTGTCAGCAGTAGGGGAGGATATAGTAGACTTTAATACAGTATATATATCTGGCTTGCTGCCTCACCCATGCGGTGTAGATGGCGGAACAGAGAGTCGGATTCTATGCACTCCTCCTCCAGAGACTGAGCCACTTTACCTTTCTTCTATAGTAACAGTCCTGCTCTGCAAGCTATGCTTACTGCCAGCAAGAGAGTGCACTTACTGAGGTTTGGTGATATCTACCCACAGACAGTATAGTCACCTGATGCTGAACTTTTGACTCCTTTTATTTATTTATTTATTTATTCATTTATTTCTTGAAGACCAGCACACCACTTGGAGTGGTGTCATAGAGAAAACAGAT
>JAOUQW010000047.1:13762456-13785018 GCA_028565825.1 Olivaichthys viedmensis | reverse complement strand
GGCAGCTTGGCAGAGCTGAGGTTTGAACCCATGACCTTCTGATCAGTAGCCCAGTGCCCTAACCACTGAGCCACCACGTAGATGAGGAGAAGATATACGAAGGAGGCATGGTCTTTCTGCCAAACTTCAGTTATTTTATAACTCCATTTTGTTCTCCCATCACTCCGCCACCCCATTTTGGCCAACAAAAAATGGATATATTTTTAAGCTGCACCAACACTCAATGAAGGGGTATGCCAGGGGTGCCCAGTTCCATTCCTGGCACAGTATGATTATATTTCTGCTCTAATACCTTGCCTGGTAATTAACTGGTGAGTTGAATCAGGTGTCTTTGAGCAGGGAAATCACTAAGCTGGGCTGGACTCCAGCCCTACAGGACTGGCATTGAGCACCACAGGCGCTGGCGTACAAGTCTGCATTAGTCACTTTTGGTAGCAGAGTCCACATCTATTGAAGTGCCCAGCAGCACGCCACAATTATCCAACTAGTGATTTCCAGAAACTTTTAAATTGCAGTGCAGGTGCCTTGTCTTTTTTATTTGATTAGCTTGCAGAGGGGAGGAACAGCAGCAAGCGGCCGATTGAAGTTTGTGTTCCAGCAGGTAGCTGACTCTCTCACTCCAGCTTGATTGGAGCTATTTTGTCAGGCATTGATGTTGCTGAGCGCCCCCGGTGTGGATGTGAGGGATGGCCGTGTCAGCCTGACTCTGTTGTATAATGGGTTATTTGCTGAGCAGTGTTCCATTTCTACTTGAATATGCATAATGTTTTTAGATACCAGACCTCAGACCACATATATCTCTATAAGAAAGTTCCCCTCTCATGGGAAATTGGCAGACCACCTACCTGAACGCACTGACAACACATTACTCACCTGGGGGTTGTACCTCACACAGGAGAGACCTACATTTGATTGTTAAACATAGGAGCTGGTGTTAAATATCAATGCAATAAACACCGCACAGATGTCTGTGGAAGCTGAAACGGTGGAACATAATTAGATTTAGTCTTAGAAGTTGACTTCTATGTACCGTGTGTTTCTCCATCATGGCTCCATCATACGGTGCGAACATGGGCCCATTTGCTTTCCAGGTGTGAACGTGACTGTGATTGCACCTACAGCGGTATCACTTTTTTAAGAAGTTGTTAGGCAGGTGTGAAGAGCTTGCTACAATTGGTACATCTCATCACATAGATTTTTCTTCCCACAAGAGGTCATCATGCCATGTGTATTGAAATCACACAAATGCAAACATGTATGCTAACATTTATTTCTGCCTTTTTTTATGTAGTAACAGTCCGGCCCACAAGTACTACCTGGCCACGAGTCCGGTGTCAGGAGCTCTGTACCTGTCAGACACCAGCAGCAGGAAGGTGTTCAAGGTGAAATCACTGAACATGGTGAAGGACGTGGCTAAGAATCTGGAGCTAGTGGCGGGGACAGGAGACCAGTGTCTCCCCTACGATGAGACGCGCTGCGGGGATGGAGGAAAGGCTGTGGAGGCAACTCTCACCAACCCCAGAGGTAAGAGCCTGAATCATTTCACCATTTCATCATTTAAGAGACTGCCAGAGATGTCACCAAGCATTTACATACAAAAATATCAAGAGGTCAACTGAGCAATGCTCGCAACAAATGAAAGATGACCAGTTAGGAAGATGTTTATTTCTTGTTAGCCACATCATAGGATAAATAATTACTAAATTTTAAAAACTAAATACTGTAGGCTACAGCTATGAGTTTAAAATATAGTCTAGAGAAATTGTTGCTCTTATATTTTCTGTAGTTGGTTCGTGTGGTTGCTGTTCACTCTAAGAAAAAGAAAAAAAACGTTCCTTAATGGTTTTTCAGATGGTTAAGCTTGGAATCTTTTCTGAATGACAAAACCTCTGTTGAGTTTTACATAGAACCATTAAAGAGTTCTTTCAGAGGACAAACCAAAGAATCATTCAGTGTATCTTCAGCAGCTTATTGTCACCTATGATGTTACATATGTATTTCTTTTTTTCCTCATTATGTTCCGTATTTTAATGATCTACAAGGCTCTGTTCACACAGCTGGGCAAATCAAATTTTTTAAATCCGATTTTTAGACTGAGTGTCCGCATTGCAAATTACAGGTGACAAATCCAATTTCTTTAATATTTGCTTGTATATCCACATTGGTTGTTATAGTAATCATACAGGCATGTGTACGCTGAGTAATGCGGGGCTGGCGAGAGTTAGCTAGATAGCTTGCTACTAACGTGGAGATTTTGTAGTTTTTTTAACATACGGGCAACGTCCAGTCACAGTTCTGAACATATTTGACAAAAACTGAAGCATTTTTGAACAAAGAAAAGTGAGAGGTCACCTCTTCGTTGCTCCAGGCCCACTCCTCCTCTGACCTGCCTGGTCTTTGTTCTTGTCACAAATTTCGGATGTCAAGAAGCACCACGCACCAAATAAGTCAAACTGATTAGCATGTTGAGAAATTCAAATCGGATTTGGAAAAATGATTGGGAAAAGTCGAATGCCGTTTTTTGCCATTCAGACTGCAGAAAATCTTTCCTGCTTAAATCAGATGGGCCAAAAAAATTAGATTTGAGTTGCCTGTCTGAACATATTTACTGATGCATATAGAACACAGCTTTTTTGTGAAGGCATCTATACAAGATCATGATTACTGCTCCTGGAGAGCCACTCAGCTGTACTGTTTAGTTACAGCTGTAATGTAAAACACCTGATCCAGTTAATCTCTTTCTTAAGACGCATCTGTATGCAAGAGCGAGATGAATTAGAATAGGATTGTAGAAAGGCTTAAGCCATTAGACCATGTTTCTAGACTGTTTGAACCGTCACTCTCAAAGCAGTGCACTTTCTCACTATTACTATACCATTATAAAGCGCTGCGTCCGGAATGTTTGTTGAGAGAAAAATAAACAGTGGAGCTAATTATTTGTATTTTATCCTTGCAATGATTCAACTTTATTCTACAAACAATTTTGAAACATCAGTACTTCCAAACTACTTGCTCTAAAGCAGACTACATAAGAAATAGTCATGATTTCATGAATATATTAGCATATTTACACAGAAATATACAGATATTGTTTGATGATAGTGCATATTATTTCAAGCATTTTACTGAAATACATTGAAGCTATATTACTTTGTGTTTATCTCAGATGCTCCCAGATTTGTGTATTGATGAAAATCCCACTCTGCATTGAAGTTACCCATTAGATTAGATGAAGATTAGAAACTATTGGGACTGCACAATATCAGCCTTCCAGCTTTCAGCCTGAAATTGATAGTAAAACCTGCAGTGCCAAATTATACAGCTCTCATCCATCACAGGCTGGAGATGGAGGGTCGCCCGCCACTGAATGGTGGATGTTTAGTGCTCCGAGTTCTTCATTGGAGTTGAGGGGCTCTTTAGGATGGGAAAAGTACTGCAAGCATGGTGAAAGGGCTTTTGCTTTACAGCCCAGATCAATGCTTCCTCCATTACCAGAAATACAGGCATAATGATATTTTCTCTCCCAAGATTTCAGATCGATGGTGCATGGGCGATGTGTGGTTTGGTGCTCATGAAAAAAAGAGCTTTCGCAACAAAAGCCGCTGATTACAGACTCAGCGTGTTGTAGCTGGGCCACACCTTTTTCTGACTGTTATATGGCAGATTAGTCACCCGATCACAGGCTTTCTTATAGCTCTGAAATCACACCTCATTGGTCTCTCTCCCTCTTTCTCGCCCCCTCTTTCTCTCTCTCTCTCTCTCTCTCGTCTTGGGGTTTGCTTTCTGTTCTATATACAATATTTTTCACACCAGAGTCTGTCTCTGAAACACACTACTTAGTGTGTACACTGAATCAATGTAACATTTAGCAGATTTGCACTTTTAAGTTGATGCTGTCATTCTGTGCCGTGCTTCTTCATTTAATTATTGATCACATAGGATCAATTTAAAATTGTGCCCAAACAGCACAATCGGCTTTTAATTGGGAAGTGGCCTTGTTGCCTATATTGTCTTATAAATAAAAGACAGTGCTTTGATTGCTACAAAGGCCCCTGTAAAGAAATCGAAAGGCAGCATATGTCACAACGATACCAACATATACTAACAGGCTAGATTGAGTACCGTTGGGGAAAATAGAAGAATAATTCAGTGAGTACACCAGCAATTTATGGTCTTGAACTTAAATCAAGATAATTACAGATAACTTATATTTATACACAAACATTCCCCCCCCCCAGGAATTTTAGATGCCTTTTTTTTTTTTACAGACTAGCTGTGGCACAGGATTATGGGATATTGAGGACAGCCAAGCATGCATATATGCTGCCTTTAAAAATCTATGCATTCTATGCAAACATTTGGTTCGGACATGACTTGATGCCTTCATCCTTCTGAATACTGTCTTAGTAGGCAGTATTTGGTACCTTTCGGACACATAATTTGTGTTGAAGGCAAAACAGAGTGTGATGCATTTCCCTGTTTCCTCTTCTGTTGTAGGTATTACTGTGGACAAATACGGCACGGTATTCTTCGTGGACGGCACCATGATCCGACGTATCGATCAGAACGGAATTATCTCGACGCTGCTGGGCTTCAATGACCTGACCTCAGCACGACCCCTGAGCTGTGACTCCGTGATGGACATCTCGCAGGTACGGTCCTCCGCTTCTCTCCATCATCTCAGCCTGCGGCGTGGTCAGTCACAGGACAGAATGAACACATTGCCTCTCTGCTGTCTGAGCATTCGCTACACCAGCACTGGCCTACAGCTGCAGGCCTGATAGATCTGGTACCAAGTATGCAAACGACTGTTCCACAAACACACATACACATACAAAGTTACAAAAAAGCACACATGAGCACCCAGCAGACTGCCACCCAGATCAAATGCTAACAGTCACCCCAGGCAAGGACGCAGTGCTCTCTAGAGGCACAGAAGCTTCCATTAGGGAGATGATGGGCTACAGGGGCTGGCACCAGAAAAAACATCAGAAAAAAGAAAAAAAAACATAAATCTGTCTTTAACCCTCTGAAGTTGCAGTTATTGCCAGTAATAACAAGGCGCATTTATTTCTTAATTGTAACAGAAAAATTCAGTCGCAAGTGCAGATTGTAACTTTATCTCACATTCGTGCTTGTAAGTAGAAGCGAAGTTATTTTATTACAGCATAGAGTAGCAAAGAGGAGAGAAATAAAGAAATAAACAGAAGACGGGGGTACTCTTTATGAAAATAATTCCAATTTAAATTAGATCTTTGCTATCCAGGAAAGACAGACAGTCTAACAACTAGAAGATGGAAAAGGGGGCACAGGGAAAGCTACCTTTATGTAAATAATTACATTTTGAATGAGATTGTGTGTGTTTTTAAGAAAAGACAGATTCTGAGACGAAAAAAAAGAAGGAAAAATCAGGTTGGGGTTGGGTAGAAGCATATTATTCTAAAACAAAACCAATTTGATAACCAGTTTGTTAAGTGTGTCTCAGTAAATACAGTACATTTCTAAACACGCTTGGACAAAAAGAAACCAGTCAGACTATAAATTCGTTTCATGGGAGCAAAACAACAAAATGACGCCAGAATTCAAACAGTTAATGGGATCTCAGACCACTTACAATATACATATACTGTAGTAATAACTTCATGTGTGAGCTTTCGCATGAACTCATGGCAGTTGCTGTGATGTGTGGAAACATTCTTCCAAAAATACCTTCCATTGATTAAGCATCAAAGCTCTGTCATTTTATTCCTGACGCCTTTGGTTTCGTTTCTATTTCAGCCTCTTTAGCACAAACTTTAGAGCTGTCTCTGTGCTAATGAAGTCATAAGTAACTTGCAAGGGAGTTTAATTCAGAGTCTACTGAATGTGACCACGTTTCTACAAGATCCCTTTTATAATCCAATTTGTATAGTGCCACAATATAGTTAGTACTCTGGTATGACACGGCAGGCAAGTAGACAGGACAGTATCTTTAATCTTAAGCCTGATCAGTGAACAGTGTAGCGTGCTCAAATGTCAACTCTCCTCTTTTACTCCTGGCTGGGCTTTGCGTGTGTGTACGTCTGTGTGTGTGTATGTACGTGTGTGTGTTTCTATGTGTGTCCTAGTTTCCTCCATGAAGCCTCAGCTGCCAGACTAAAAGAAGCTTTATTTTACAGAAAGGATGCAGGGCGCAGTATAGACGACCTATAGCTACCTGTTTTCACTGCCATTGTTCCTCAGAGACACTGCTCTCCCCTGGCACACACACAAACACACACACATACACACACACACACACACACACACGCACAGATGTCCTGACACATACACACGGATACATGTAGGCATCCTGACACATTTTGACACATCACACACATGCACACCATCTCTTTTCCTCTCGCTCTCCTACTCTGTCCCTCTGGCAAACACATTATTGCACACACACACACACACACACACACACACACAGAGACACTCCCAACCAAACACTTATACACACAACAATATGCTGAAACTTAGGCTGCATCCAGCCCCAGCAATGATGACAAATCACACTCATTCCTGCCAAAGACACTCAGACAGTAAAAAGCATCCATTATAAAAATTTATGAGCAGCTCACCGCTCACTCCTGCAAACACTGTCTGTGCCTCACTTAATGCTGCCGAAACACTTTTCCAGATTCCTTTTTATCTCCCCAGTTTTCTAGTTTAATCAAAAAAAAAAAAAAAAAAAAACATTTCTGATTTTCCAGGCTAGGTGTAGTCATTAATAGGCCACATTTTGATGTTTTCGGTGCTGCGGCTCTCAGCAGACTGTCTTTGCGTATTATTTCCGCCCCTGACCTGGCAGTTCCTTTTCTCTTCGCATCATCCAGGCCATTGTTTTCCAAAACCAGCGTGTTTCCTGGCAGCCCTAACATCTTATTTTAGAGTCTTCACAATGATTAAGTCTGTTTTTGAACATGAATTTTCTCATCCCTCTCATCCCTGCTGTACCCAAAATTATATTTGAAAGACAAAGAAAAAAAAAAGGGAGGGGGGGAACGTATGCTTTGCAGGAGAGGCTACTCCTGCAAATATGCAGTGTTTAGTTTCTTTGAATCGAACCATGGTGTATTTACCTCCTTGTTGCGGTTCGTTTGGGCAGGTGAGAACATATCAATCGCACTCAGGTGTAGACCAAAATAAGAGAAAGGTGGTCTCGGACTGCTTTTAAATCGAACTCCAGCACGGTTCGATTGCAGTGAGAAAGCGATTCGACCCTGAATCGACTGAACCTGCGTATTTTGGGTTGCGGCCAGCATTTTGTTTAAATGCGAGCTGCTGAACTGACCCACGAGGCGCAAACTAAGCCTAGGGACAGCGCTAAAGTGCTGCAGAAATATCATGTGTTCTGGATATCTGGATCGAAAACCAAAAATAAAATTTTTAAAGTGGATACGGTACACAAAGTGTTATTTAACAAAAGCTAGTTATTTCTAATATTATTTAATCATTTATTTAGCACCGGCTCTATGTTCTCTATGTTCGGTTGATTTCCGTGATTTCAGCGCACACTTTTTCCGTCATGTATTTCTGACCAATGAATAAATAAGTTTTACAGGTATGTTTTCAGTCCCGTCCCCTCCTACACACCCGTCAGCCAATGTTTTGAAGGCATTTTTAGATCAAGACTAAACAGAAAATGAAGCCGCAGTCAGGCTGAGGGATATTGACTGCAGCATTTCTCTGATACCGAGTAAGGCTTCAGATAGTTAAGATTAGTCTTGGTTCATGTTGGACATCAGATTGGTGGAATAAATGGTTGAGGGGAGTGTTTATTGAAAAGACAGCTTTGTTTGAAGATGCAAGCAAGCTAGCTTACACACATACATATAGTTTTGTGGTTTCAAAGGCATTTTCTCATCTCATTTTGTCTCTGTGTTTGGGCAGTTAAGAACAGCTGTCTTGTTTTCTTCATTATATTATTTTTACAGGACTTAAAGAGAGTGTGCGTGTGTATGAGTGTGTCAGTCCCTTTCATCAGCGTGCAAACCCATCCAGTCTTTTGCACTAAATTCCCACCCACCCACACACACACTTATTCTCATGAAATATTTATCCAGGTCTGTTGACAAGATATAGGTTTTAAGAAGTGGAAAAGTCCCTGTCTTCATTCCAGAGTGATGCAGGTGCTCACAGAAACAGGAGACATTCCCCACGCTAGCTGTTAATGGGGGTCGCAAAGCTGTGATGGGTCTTATTACATAAACCCCACTGCTTCAATAACAGATCCACAGACACTGCAACAGTGTGAAGTGATACATGGGAGTGTTATGTGTTTGTGTGTATGTTTAGCTCCTGCAGGGTGGATATCTCAGACCATTACCAAGTCATTCACAATAACCCAGTGAGTAGAATGTGTTGCGAGTGAGGCCCTAAATGCATCCTGATTCTTATAAAAGTATAGCTTTGTGTTATTCTATTTAAACTACTGAGATCACAATGACAGGGAAATACCAGTTTGGGCCACTCTGAGCAAAACACAATGTGTGACTTCTGTGAAAGAGAACGTTTCACCCTGTAGAGCAAATAGTCTGCTTGTATGTTTTTTAGCCCTACATTAAAGCCTTGGAACTTGTAAGTTATAACTCTATATATTATAGTTAGAAGACACTGTGATGTCCCTACCAGAAACACAAAAATACGCCTACAGTTTTCAAATCATTGAATAAGACACTCCTATTGCCTGTGGTGCCATCTATCAGAGCCAAAAGATACAGGTCTGAATCGTCACTCTATATGTCACCAAAGACAGCGGATAAGAACTGATTATATACAAAATGATAGAGCGAGCAATGCACCGGGCAGCAAGACAACCTATCTGCCTTTCTTTTTTTTCTTCCAAAAATGCATGTAGTAGTTTCACAGTGGAAGGAAATGGTCCACATAAACAAACCGGGGTTTGTTAGTTATCCCAGTATCTCTAGTTTCATAAAAAAGCCATCTGCACTCAAAGAAGAAAAGCAGCGATGCTCTGAAGACAACAGATTTTGTCCTGCTGGCAAGACATCCAGGCTGATGGGGTTGATAATAAATGATTTTTCTTTGTATTCAGGTATTCAGGCTGTCCTTTGAAAAATGTTTCTTTATTGGTTCCTCAGTATTGGTTTGTGTATTGCTTCCCAGGTGCCATGCGGTGCTTATCTTGACCTTTCTCACTAGTCTATTTGATGCATCCAAATCAATTTCCTGCTTTTAAGGTCTCCTTTTAATAGACTATACAGCACAACAGCTTGTTTTTGCTTTTTCTTTCCCAGTACATTAAAAACATATTTTAATCAAACAACCTTGTTACCATGCCAAGACCACTATTGAAATACCCCTACCCCTAAGAGAGAGCTCAGGGTTCACTTGTGCCAAGGGGACTGTGTGCTAATAACCGTATTCAGTAATTTCTACTTGTTAAAAGCCTGCCACATTATTTGTAGAACAATAAATCATAATTCAGAAGGCCAGGAGGTAAACAATGCTTTCCTTTGATAAGTGCATGCTAGTTCTTGCTCTCAAGGGATTGGTCCATTAATTTCTTTTTGATTATATAATGAATAACCCTAAGCAAAACAAAAAACCCAGAGGGTGGGGTGACAGATGTACTGCAGTCGTGTTTGGTTATCCAAAGTACACATGATCAACGCTTCCATACGGCTATAATCTGATTGAGTTGGTTCCTCTATGGCTCCTTATCACCATGGAGCTGAAAAACCTTCAAGATTAAATTTTTTGGTGTCCTTACTCTTCCTGTTATCATATAATCAGCACCTGAGTGCACAAAAGCTGAGTAGAAAAAGTGTCTGGGCTTAATTTATCTACTTTATCAGTTATAACTGACCTGCAAACTTTTTTGCAAAGCAAAGATATTGCTGCATACACTCTTAGAAAAAGGGTTCTTTAGGTTTTTTTTGGATAGTTAAGAAAATGAGTTTACTTCAGAATTCCAGACTAACTATGGCAGCTTTTATGTCTCCTCACAGGTACGCCTGGAATGGCCAACGGACCTAGCTGTGAGTCCAATGGACAACTCACTCTATGTGCTGGATAACAACGTGGTGCTTCAGATCTCCGAAAACCACCAGATCAGAATTGTGGCCGGCCGGCCCATGCACTGCCAGGTGCCTGGCCTGGACCACTTCCTGGTGAGCAAAGTCGCCATGCACGCTACACTGGAATCCGCCAACGCATTGGCCGTGTCCCACAATGGCATCCTCTACATTGCAGAATCTGATGATAAGAAGATTAATCGTGTGAGACAGGTTTTCACCAACGGTGAGATCTCTCTGGTCGCCGGTGCCCCCAGCGGCTGCGACTGTAAGAACGACCCCAACTGTGACTGTTACTCAGGTGACGATGGCTATGCCAAAGACGCAAAGCTCAATTCACCATCATCGCTGGCAGTCTCGCCAGATGGTGAGCTCTTCATCGCTGATCTGGGTAATATCCGGATCCGTTATGTACGGCAAAACAAGCCTTACCTCAATCCACTCAATATGTTTGAGGTGTCGTCGCCCATCGATGATGAACTCTACTTGTTTGACGCCAATGGCAGTCACATCTACACCCAGAGTCTGACCACTGGCGACTACCTGTACAACCTGACCTATTCAGGAGAGGGTGACCTGAGCACCATCACAGACAAGAACAAGAACAAGCTGACCATTCGCAGGGACACCACGGGACTGCCTCTCTGGGTCATGACCCCAGATGGCCAAACATTTTGGGTCACCATTGGGACAAATAATGCCCTCAAGAGCGTGGGTTCCCAGGACCAAGAGTTAGCAATGATGACCTACCATGGGAACTCAGGACTGCTGGCAACTAAAAGCAATGAAGATGGGTGGACTACTTTCTATGAGTAAGTAATGAACGGTCTTTCATGACTCATCTAAGTGTTTATTTTGTAAGGCTACTAAGCAATGACATTGATATCAATATAAATATTAATTAGGTAGAAAAAGAAAGCATTTGAAAACATCTAAAGGAAGGCTGTGGAAAGTGGTGCGCAGTGCAAGTCTGCTAATCTAAAGGAGCAATTTAAAGTCTTCTAGAAGGACTTTTTTTTAAAGCTATACTTGCATGGCACAGGAGTACAACAGTGGTCCAAGGACATTAGAACGAACAGAATTGTTATTTACACTACATTTCATAAGCTGATGAAAACCGCTAGCAAGTGCTCTATAACTTTGTAATACTTTACAAACCATTCAGTTCAGTACTAGTTCAAGTACAGGTGAGAACCAATTCTGCTGTTTTGCATCTAGAGCATAGAAAGTCCTATGTTCTAGTGATGACAGTACAAGAGGTCCAACTTCATAGGCCCTCGCATATTTTGCAGAAAAATCCCTTGCCAAGCAAGAAAATCCCTTACATTGATGAAACCCTGAGCAGGCGGAAAGGTTTACAATTTAACATACTGTATGATTTATAGCATAAATCGTATTTTGGTAAAAGAGCTTTGTGCACATAATAAAACACTTGTGTTGAAGATAAATTCAGTCTTTAATTGAAAAAAATACTGATTCATCTACTGATGAAAGCAGTAATCAAACAGTTATCAAATAAGTCATTAGTTGCAGCCCTGGTATTTTGTAAATCAGAAACAGTTAATGATACGTCAGAACCCATTGGTATCTGGACTGTGCAGTCAGTCTGATTGTGTAGCCAGACCACACTTTGGCAAAAGATTTGTCTGTGGCTAAAGTTGCCATGGCTACGCTAGCAGATCAGAGATGAAATTGGGACATGGTTAAATAATGGTCATTTAAATTTGTCTCTGTACAGGTATTGGGTTTCACAGTTAACTCACACGAGGCCAAATAGTTCCAGTATGTTTTATATTATGGGGTTTGATGTGTTCTTGTCCTTTTATCTTTTTTTTTTTAATCTGCACCCATATGTGAATTTTGAAACCCTAATTCGTTATACTGGGGGAAGAGTATGTTTCCGTTTGCATGGAAATCTTTTGGGGATATTTTCTCGTATGCACAGTTAAGAACATGAACAACTTTGTCATCATGAACTGTCCTATGATCCAAATAATTTTCATTTGCATTTTGTTGTTAGTTTGCGTTCAATAATTCGCTATATATATTAAGCAGTATTGAATATTTCACGTTCAGTCATGTTGTCACAAAATAAGCTGGAGGGATTTTCCTTAAATTACATAGTTTTTCAATCATTCTGAGCATTAGAGCGCACATTCAGATACTCACTCTGTTGTGTTACTGGCTCTTAGTGCCACAGTGCTTTTGGAAACAGATAAAGCATCTCAAATCAATATATAAACTAAAACAAAACAAAATGCATTATTTAGGTTTAAGTTTTGCATCATGGTGCAATACACTTATCGCTACATGATTATGGAGATAGTAAATCCCTATAAAGCCACTTACACCATATACACAGCATATCGTTCCAGTCTGAAATACGAAACAGCTTGTTCTTTCCTTTAAGTTCTGGTTGAAAGTGGATATCTGTCACTTCTGCTCTTCCCTTTCTTTTCCTGCCTGCCATAAATTTTTGAAGCAAAATAGCCTCGGCTGTTGTTTGTCCTCGTTCCTTTCAACGGTTTACTCTAATCTTTTTCGTGCATGTGGCTAAAACATATTTGGTAAGAAGCTGAAAATGACCCTTGACAACTGGAAGTGAATACGCCTCCATCAGTATTTTTTTCTCCGAACATGTATTGTTTCCTCGTTCAGATAAATTAAAAATAGTCTTAACAGCAATTACACCTTTCCCCTCCCAACTATATCTTATTGAAAACTTGTGCTGTCATATGATTTCTTTGAACAAATGGCATAAGAAGTGCATTAGGTCAGTAATTTCTATTAGAAGTGAGGAAAAAAACTATAATTAACATTAGGAATGGTTCACTCCCTGTGCTTTTTAACAACAATTGAATTTTCCTCATGCTTTCTCTTCTCCCCAGGCAGCATGAAGTGGTGTTTATAATAAAGAGCTTGTTTGTTTGTTTTTTGTCTTTGTTTTTTATTGATTTTATTTTATATATTTGTATAATAATTGAAGGTTATATTGCTGCCTAAGGAATCAATGTCATAGCGCACCAAAGGTGGAACAGAATTGATCTTGCTATTTATCTATGCACTCCAACCTGCAAACTGTGCAGGCCCTCCGAGTTTATCATAGCCACTACCTGAATTCATTAAGTTCCTTTGAAGCCCGTTAGCCTGAGGACACGCGCTAGCTATGTCAGCCAGGATTTGTGCCAAGACTGTATGCAAAGCAGCTGAGGCAAACACAACAAAGGCATCTGCTGAGCTGTCCTCTCCATTAAGCTTTATTGGAATCTTGCTGTACTGTTGAGGCTGCAGATGTGTTTTTGTCACCATAATGGAGTTTTGAATTTTGGGTTAGGTTTTCTTTGCAAAAGTGGTCGGCCTATTTATAGTTTTTAGACCCTGAATCAAAACCTTGTCAGCATAAATAATATGTAAGCAATAGACAGACTATCCAGCAACAAAGCAAAGAAGAAGGTGAAGTCATTCATGTGAGTGCGGTGTGAAGGAGTTCAAGTGGAAATATGAGTTTTCGAGAAGAACCACAGGTGCTGTGGAGACACTAAAAGGCATCACAGTGTGAACAGGAAGTGCTTACACACACATCCTGAACTTAAGCTGTTTTTCAGGGAACTTACGGGGTCAGCGATCACAGAAAGCACTGCATTAAGCACTGCTGTTTAAAGAAATATTTTTGTTCTATCTTTCCTTTTTTTCCTCTCATATGGATGTTGATCTCTTATTTTACCTTTATTGGGTACTAAGTCACTGTAGTAGGCGTTCATACAGACATGGCATTGAAATAGATTTAACAATGAACTGGATCTGCCTAAAGGAAATATTCAATATTTTACAGATTTAGCAGCATGCTCTTAGACCAAGCTTCTGTGACTGCTGAGGGACCTCCAGACTTACAGATCATTAGCTTTATCATGTTAGTGGCTTATGGTAATGCAACTGACTCATTTGTCTTATCCTGCTAGAGAATTGGGCCAAAATATAGGCCGCAGCTTAGTCTAATAACTTCCATAATGTTAGCATCCTGAAACTCGGGTCACATAGTATGGAAGTAAGGATAACTGGAGCTGAGTTGTCCGAGAGCTAGTAAATGTAAAAAGTTTGAAAAAAGAATGACTCTTTCTTTTAAATCCAATGCTTGCCTCATCCCTAACGTCTTTTTTTTTATCAACATGGAAAAGAAGAAAAGTAGTGCTGAGGCCCAGTCTTTTATCTCCAATTACCTCTGCTCATGAAAATAGAAGAGGACAACTCCATTCGGCGCCTAATACTACGCTGTGTGTTTTCTCCCGAGCACTCTTCACATTCTTCAGAAGTCTTTACCCCCAAATCAGATCAAATTTCTCTCGGTATCAGCTCTGCCAGTCCTGTCTTTCATTCCTGCCCAGATGAGACTAGATGGGAGAGGGGCCGGCGCTGCGGACCAGCTGCAGCCATCACTTCCGTTTTGAATGTTATTAGAGAGACAGGACGTTTCTGAGATCCCCGCAGGCTTCAATTGCATGGCTGATAAAAGTCTTTGAGAAGATGTGCTCACTCATAATTTTAGGGCAAGGTTGAAAGCGTGCTGATTCTGTGCTGGTTTTGCCTGGAGATGTGCTCTGAGATGTGACAAAGGGTTTTGTTTAGGCGTTTGTTGCTTTTCATCGCGTTTTTATTGTGTTGCAGTTGGTATGGAGGCAGTTCTGTAAGAACTATCATAAACTAAGCTCACCTGCAGAACTCAAACTGTAAAAAGAGCAGTAGCCAATATCCGATGCAGCAGTCCCTGATTTGGAAAAAGAATAAAATATCAAATCATGTTAGTATGTTGTATTGTTATATATAAAAGGGCTTTTTGAAACCTGTTATTTCGTGTAAGAGTGGAAGTGGAGAATTGTTCAATATTCCAATTGCTTTACATCGTTCGGATTTCCTGAAGCAATACCATGACCTCTAACCCTCTTCTCTCTCTCTTGCTTTCTCACTCGCTCCCCCTCCTCAGGTATGACAGTTACGGGCGGCTGACAAATGTGACCTACCCTACAGGCAGGGTGAGCAGCTACCGCACTGATTCTGACGGTGCCGTGCGGGTGCAGGCTGAAGGCTCCAACAAGGAGGACATCATTGTCACCACCAACCTCTCAGCCTCTGGAACCTTTTACACACTCATGCAAGGTCAGTTCTTCACCCTGTGCGTAAGGATAAACATATGCGTCAAATCTCCCCAAAATATTCCAAGGTTTCATTCCAAATCTGACATCAAATATATTTTAGACTGTGATCCTGTATGAAAGTAATTAAACGGCAATGATGGTCTCAGTTTGGGGGGGAATATGATTGTCGATTCTGTGTGCCTTCTGGCTGTGCAAACTCAGGGAAAGGGTGGGTTGTGATGTTTTAGCTATTTTGACCTATTACTTTATGTTGTATTCGCGAAAAAGTGTTAGGAGACTGCCATCTTTCACAAGTCTATCATTTTTTCATCTGTCTTTATTATTTCACGATTGTGTCTACTTTAATTAGCCAGCACTATGTGCTAGACAGCAGTGTGTGAGATTGAGATCCATTCGTTTAGCTGCTTGAGCTGCTATTCACCCCGATTCATTCGTTTAGCTGCTTCAGCTGCTATTCACACCAACACCTGCAACAATACCAGAAGAAAAAATTATTGTCTTGTATTGTGTTGTGCTGTAAGTGTTGCAGTATAAGCTCAGAGAATCAGGTTTTGTCTCTCAGCCTCAGAAACAGTGCTGGGCTTTATTTTTGTGCTAACCCACTGAATATGTGAAAAATGCTGTGTGTTTTATGCTGACAGACAAGTCTGTTTGCTTTCGTGCATGTAGTGTCATGAATGAATACATTGGTGTTCTTGCTCTGTGGAAATTCAAAGAACACGTCACTTTGAAAGATAAAGGGAGCCATAGATTCCCTGTCCTTCAACTTTGCATGTGGAGGCCCTGCTGTCTGCTGTAGGAAACCCAATCTTAATCACTCTGCCTTCATGTCAGAGGTCACGGGTCTCGAGCCCAAGCTTGTAATTTTTCTTGCATACTTTGGCATTTTGATATCCTGCTTTGCAGCTGACCAAGCACTCCATCGATTTCCAATAATGGGCTTTGAACTCACCGTGCTCCGCTCTTCATAGTCAGGAGTTGTAATGATTTTGCCGTGCACCTGCAAACACTTGATTTGAAAGGCCACCCTTTTCCTGGTTTTCGATTAGGCCCACTGACAGCAGCGTTTGAGAGACAGTGTTACCCCTTTTCCATTGATATAGTGTCAGTGCTGGTTCAGGGAAACGGTAAACCATTTACGCAATCATGTGTTTCATCATTATATGTTTAAAAATATATAACATAAGGACGTACAAGTTTTACTTCTGGCTAAAAGAACATATTTTACTATTTAAAATTAAATCCTTAGTTCAACAGCGCACAAAGACATCAGCATAGACAACAATTATGTGCAAGACGAAGTTTTTATTGTATGTAGCTAGCAATATTTTTAGATATATATTTAATGTTGCTGTTTAAAGGAAGGCTTGTTAGCATTAGCACTAGTAATGGAGCTACAGGTCAATTGATTCATGGTCATTTTTGTTATAAATAATCTTTAAAAAACCCTGCACTGTTTATTTTTATTGGTGGTCATATAATTCACTTGAGTTGCTTAAGTTGTTGTCATTGTGATAACACTGCACCCAAGTTCCAACGTCACCAGTTCATGGTTCCGAACCAGCAGCATTTCGGTGGTGGAACCGAAACGATTTTGCCAGCCAAACCACCTCTTTTGCAGTGGAAAAGCGCAGAACGGTTCCATATTAGGAAAAGGTCTATCACTATGAGTGAGCACATGCTTGCGTGAGAGGATTATTAATTCAGTTATAGAGGTTGTATGAGGGTTGATCCATTGGTCAGAGCAGAATGATGACCTTGTGATGGGAATCTGCTGTAGATAGATACAAAGAGAGAGAAAGAGGAGGGAGGGGGTGCGGGTGCAGAGCCAGTTGCTTTGCTGTTAATTAATTCACTGTTGTCTGCTTTGTAACTGGACACCATTTCAGCTCCTCTCATACACTGAACCAATTGGATATAGGTATCTCTCAAAGGCACTGACCTTGTGGTATTTATTGGCACTCCCTCCGAGTGTGGGTGTGTATTTGTCGGTATGTGTGTGGGGGTCTATATATTTGTGCTTACTTCTATCATCATTCTTTGTTATTCATGCCACTATTTCCTGTAGGTCGTTCTGATGTACACTACATCTATGAGCGTGCATTAATGCTGGACAGACCTGGTTCTTTTTGTTCTGATAGTGAAGAAGCTTCGTGGGAGTGGGATGCTTTCCACACTACTGCACTGACTTTAGTCTCCTTTCCCATCTTTCTCTCTTCCTGTCTGAATCATACGGCTCATGCAGACTTCACTTAGTAATGCAAAGACACACACAACACGTAGGATTACCAGACCTTTATAACCACTTTAAACGTACTTAAATTAGTGCAAATAGATATCTCATACAATGGGCTTATTCCTTTTTAATGGTACTATTATCGTCGCTGTCCAATGAAAAACAGGATTTGTATCTCCAAAAATCAAATTTTTCAGGAACACGAAAAAAAAAACCACATTGAGTATCATACACAATAAATCTGAAATTGACGGTGTGATTTGTCAGCTTTTCATGGGTCCTTTAGATGTTAACTGCTGTGGGGTAGATGGAGGTTTTTGCCCACATTCCATACATGTAAAAAAGTAAAAAACACAAAAAGTGGAGATACATGTTTTTCATTGGACAGCGACGATATTTAATGTGTAATGTGTCTGTCATAGCGTTAAGTCAGGTTATTAAGGCGTGCTTATCGAGAGTCACTAATCTTTCTATTTGTTGTAGAATATTAAGAAAATGTAAAAACTATAGAAACTAAAAAAAACCTAACATTTAATCACTTTATAGCCCAGTTTCTTTATCATTTAAAAGCTGTAAACTGGCTGTTGTAACTAACTAGAGAGCAATTAGCAAACATTAAACAGCTTTAATCACAGTTACACAGTTACATTTAGCTCTCTTAAGACATAAACTGTCATAAAATATTGTGTTTATAACGCATTCCTTCAGTTGTCATGGAAGAGCTGTCATGACAACTGTTGCAATAGAAGCTAACCAGAGAGCAATTAGCAAAAATGAGCATGTGACATAACCTGTCATAACATCAAATATTATGACACCTATCATGACAATTACCGGTAATGGTAACATAGCACTGTTATATTACTGCACACCAAGTGTTTTGACAGCTCATAATAGCATATGACATTATGCATGACATGTTTATGACATGCTTATCTCTGTCATGACGCGGGTTCAAGTAAAGTTTTACCAACTACCACATCAATCGTCTGAGTAGTGATTCTTGGTAAATCTTTCCGACAGCCTAATTTCTGTTGAGAAACTGGCACGGCTTTTCAATATGGCTGCCAACATCAACATGCCGTTGATTGAAGCTAATGAAATTATAAAAGTAATTTAAGTTGACTTTTCAGTTCACGATAAATTGTAACAGTTAAAGATCAGAAAGGGGTATGCTAACATTTAGCATGAAGAGAGCAATATGCTAATGCTAGCTAGTGTTAAGTAACAACTACGACTGCCATTTTTACTTTGCAAACAAAATAGAAATGCACGAACGCTTTCAAGTTGCAATAATGCAAGGTTTTTCTCATCCTCCCAAAGTTTTCCACATGACATGAATGAGAGAGGCGCCGTAAAACAATGTATTAAAAATGACAAATTCCAGAGTAAAAATAATTTAAAGACAACGTGAAGCGGAAATTCGAACGCATTTTCTTTCCCGCAACGTGACGTATTTCCAAGTGAAATGGCATATTTGGGTGGGCGGGACTTGACTTGTGAAAAGTTAATCGATAACGCTGAATTTTGTCTTTTTTATAAAGATAAATCGTGCACCAGTCTGATCAAGGACACAAACTAACAAGGTAAAAAAGGTTCATTTTGATTTCAGCTTGTCTTTAAGGTTGTCAAGAAGAACACCTGAAAATGCCTAAAAGCGTTCAAATATAGCACATTTAAAGCAGGTGATTATAGATCCATTTGTGGGCCTGAAGCTATTGTTTGATTACCTGAAAGCAGCAATCAAGCTTGAATTTCTGTTAAAAGGCCCTTTAATTCAGAGCACGTTCATTCAATACGAATGTGAAGACGTACTATTTCTCCCATCTATCAGTCAGAACATGGCGTCCTGATTGCTTTTAGAGCTGCTACTGATTCGAAAGCGGCTTTAACGTTGTAGTCAGGATGAAGTGCTTCACTGTAATGGACCTTTTTTTGCTGGGTTGCTGTTCCTGAATTTCTCTTTTCTTCCAATTGCTAATCCACTCCTTTTAATTACACCACTTTTGTTCAGTGGAAATTAAGCTCTCAAATGGAGTCACCTGTGGTTTTAATGCTTAAATCGAGTGCAGAGCCTTGTGCGCTGTATCGCGGTGGGCAGTGGTTCAGCGTCTGGGCCAGAACTGCCAGAGAGCCACTTAACCCTCAGAACTGCTCAGGTCTGTGCTCGGATTGGATAAAAGCATCTTCCAAATGAATGAATGTAAATGTCAATCAGTTAAAGGTGGGGTCGGTTATTTTTTAGGTCCCTTTTTATACATTTAAACTGTGCAGATTCATAAGCTGTAGAACCTTTTGGCACTCTAAGCCATAGAATTATTATGATAGATAACACGTGCTCCATCTCTGCACGGCTCTGAAGACTCCAAGTGAAAGAGTGACCTTCTTCCACCAACATTTGGCATTACGCAACTCATCTAACTTTATTTAGTCCTGATATTTTAATTCGGAAACGATAGAAAAAATTAAGCGGAGAGCCACTATCCACTATCCACTATCACACTATCAGAAAAATGCTGTATTTTTTTTTTATTCCAGTCCAGCCATTAGCAAAATGCAGAACCGCACCACTAATACCGATACATCACACATACACAAATAAAAAAAACAATATATGGTTTATGTAGATCATCAGTGACATGTAGATAAGATACATTTGGTATTTCAAAATAAATGCCGCAACTGTAATGCTGTAAAATCCAAAGAGACGAAGTGGAGCAATGGGACAGAACACATGCTAAACAGTGAACAGAAGAGGCGGATTAACTAAAGGAGAAAACGCTGCTGTTGGCTGTAAAAATCGCTGTGCATATGGTTATTACACGCAATTCAGTGGAAGAGGCTTTTTTTTTTTAAATCAAGTCAGCAGGATGAGTCTATTGTACAATATGCTAACACATCAGCATCCACACAATACTGTTCAAATCTGCCGAGCTGAACCGTGTTTGGGTGAGGAATAAATTGTAAATTGAAGGGTCCACTAAAAAGTCACATCTGAAAAGATGTCATATAAAAAATTCTTTCACCTCATACTTTTGACTTTTACTCAACATTTCAAAAGAAAATTCTCTACTTTCTACATCACTACATTTCCAAACACTACAACATTGCATTTCCAAACACTACAACCCTGTATTTCCAAACCACCGCATCACTGCATTTCCAAACCAAACCACCGCATCACTGCATTTCCAAACCACCGCATCACTGCATTTCCAAACCACCGCATCACTGCATTTCCAAATCACCGCATCACTGCATTTCCAAACCCCACATCACTGCATTTCTAGATAACAAGATAAAAATAACGATCAAATCATCCTTCTAAGGACTAATTTACTTTTTAATTCACAGATGTTTTCATTGCCGTTCTTTTTATTAAAAAATATTTGGAACTTCCACCTGAATGTTAATAGTTTTGTGGTGTGAATGATAAATGCTAATGATAAATGATGAACACGCCTCATATTTGATTTGAAAAAATCTGCACCATTTTAAACGAATCATCCTTGAATTTATCAAATAACCTTGAATTTATCACTTGGTTTTTCTTTTATCAGCTTGATTTTTACTTCACGTGCATTTTTATCAAATTATTTTTTATTACTTTCACCCCTCATAGAACAATAGCATTTGGGATAGTACCTTAATTACCTTTTAGGTTTCATTACAACTTCCTGGTTTGGCAAAAGGAGCTGAGCTGTTTTTTGGCTGTCCTTATATAATGCCTGGGTAATTTCAGAAATGTGCAGCATCTGTCACATGGTCGTAACCATCATGTTCTACAAAAATTACCATAAAAAGCCATAAAGTGGTAATAACGATGATGATAACCTGTTCTCCATCTCTGCATTCTTCAAAAGACCCAAAAAGAAAGAAAGTCCACATATATGCTGAATTCTCAGAAGTTTAGTGACCCTCTTTCACCAATGTTTGGCATTACGTAACTCATATAACTTATTTTGTCCTGATATTCTAAAAGCAAAGGATAAAAAATGAAGCGGCGAGCTTTCCACTATCACACTATCAGAAAAACGCTGTACTATCCTTTATTCCAGTCATGCACTGTGAAAACCCATTAGCAAAGTGCAGAACCGCACCGCTAATACCGATACATCACACATATACAAATAAAAACAATTAGCCTAATGGAGATTTTCAATAAGAACAAATGGGTTACACCAGATAATCATTTAGACTGAAAAAAAAATAATACATTTGGAAGATAGATTTTATAATGCAACAGTAAAAGCGGGAAAAAAGTCATTTATCTTAGTTTTTACCAATTACTTTCTCGGTTTACTGTGAACCTCTCTCACTCACACATACAGAGCTGAGTAAAAACACACATGGAGAGAGAAAGTGAATAAATCTTCATTCTGATAAAGTGCTGAGAAAACTGTAGCATGTTAAATAAGTTTTTTTTAAAGTTATACGAAACTTTGAATGAAATTGTAATGAAAAGGTTCATTAAAATTACAAAGCAGAATTGACACCAAATCTGAGAGAATTTACAACCAAAATGGTTTCACACTTGTACATTTTTATAACAATTCTCACAACTCAATTCGTATGAAACGTTACAGTGGTTTAGGTTAACATTTCTTTTACTTCTGGCAGCAGTATGTCAAAACTGTGACTTATTACCTCAAAATTGTGACTTATTATCTCAAAATTCTGACTTAGCATGTCGAAATTTTTACTTTTTATCTCAAAATAATTGATTTAATACTTATTTTCAGGAAATGCCTATGTTTTGGGGGACTCTACGCTTGATCATGATGGACCGTATAGCTGAATACTTTAGATATTTCCTTTACAAACAAGGAAATACTTTAGTTGTTACATCATGTTCCTATGAAAACCTGTATCTCAACATAATAACTCATTATTTCGACACAATAAGTCAACATTTTTGAGATACCAAGTCAAATTTGTTGATCATTTGAAATGAACATTTTTACATTTATAAATAATTTCAATCACAATGTTTTTCAATTGTTTATCAGCATATATACTGTACAGTGGGGTCCAAAAGTGTTGAGCAGATGTAAAATCCAGCAGCATGTTTCACTGTTGTTTTGATCCACTGTGGTATCAATCTCTCTTCTGTTC
>JAOUQW010000047.1:13707589-13719503 GCA_028565825.1 Olivaichthys viedmensis | reverse complement strand
GTTAAGGGCCTTGCTCAAGGGCCCAACAGTGGCAGCTTGGCGGAGCTGAGGCTTGAACCCACGACCTTCTGATCAGCAGCCCAGTGCCCTAACCATCATTGTAGCATTATAGGTATTTCTCTCCATTTAGGGGCCTTTGGGTAATGAGTCACACTATCTGACGTGATGCATTTTAGTGGGCTCTTGCTTTTCAGAAGTATGTATTCATCAGACCAATAAATCCCGTTATACGTGGCCTGGTTTAGCTGGTCATTCATCGTGGCCATATTGGTTGACTAGTGAAATCTAGCTGGTAAATCTGGTCTCGTTGCTTGCTTGCCACTGTCATGCATTATGCTGGCCCAAGCTGTCTTTTAAAAGGGGTTTAAAGGAATTATATATTTATTTTTTTTTACAAACAATATGAGATATGATTTATTCGTTTAACTGCGTATCCGTAGTTGTAAATAACTGAAAAGACAAAAAAAAAAAAACATATATTGCTGCAGAGTGAAACTATAATTCCTTTAAACCCCTTTTATCCGTATCCACTCTGCAGCAATATATGTTGTTGTTTTTTTGTCTTTTCAGTTATTTACAACTACCTATACGCAGTTAAACGAATAAGTCATATCTCATATTGTTTGTAAAAAAAAAAAATAATAATAATAATAATAATAATGTACCATTTCCATTCACCTTGATATACAGGTTGCTGTTAGAATCTGTGTGTACAGTTAACTACATTTCCCAGCTACTCTGGCTCTGCCTGATTGGCTAATCTAAAGCACGAGGCAGCCTTCAGCCAATAGGATGGCGCGTGACCAGGAAGTTGATTCGACATCAGGAAGCGCGTGTGAAGCGCAGTGAATGTCATAGCATTCAGTAAAGTGGTTGTGCACGGCTAGATTTTAGTCCCGTTGATGGCACTGTAATGATAACAGCTCTTGCATTTACACCCTTGCCTCTTATTTGCATATGCATTAAATGACGTGAGTAACACGAGCCGTGTTTAGATAAGGTCTAAAGGAGGAGCGCGGTTCTCCGGTTCTCCGGTGCAATGATGCCAATAACAGTCACGTTTTTGGGGAGATCGGCGGCCACATCGCGGGTCTGTCGGTGTCTTACTTCGTGCAAACAGCTTTACAGCAGCTCAGCAAAGAAGATTAGGGTACACGATGCCCTCAACAGCCTCGAGACCGGCTCGAGCGTCAGAATACGGGTATGGTCTGAACGTGGAGCTTGATCTGTTGATCATCTTGAGTATTTTATAAGTCGATCATTATTTTTTGATAATAACATGCACTGGGTAATGTGATCCCTCAGGGTTGGGTACGCTCTGCCCGCTTACAGAAGCACGATCTTTTTTTACATGTGAGTGATGGAAGTTCCTTGCAACCTCTGCAAGTCGTGGCCAGCTCAGACCTCAACACCAGGTGATGTTTCTGCCCCCACACGTTTGCATTTCATAAAACGTTTTAGGTTTGGGCTGATCTGCTAGACGTCATCTCGTCTCAAGTGTGGAACCCTTCATTTAATGTGTTTATATGTTGTTGTTTGTTTCCCACCCACACACACACACATTAAGAGACCTCACCTTTGGCTGTGCTGTCGACATTACAGGAAGCTTGGAAAAGAGTCCCAGCAAAAAGCAGAATGTGGAATTGCAAGCCAGTCGCATTGAAGTGGTTGGGGAATGCAATCCTGTGGCAAGTTTTTTTGAATTTATTTAAAATTACTTAGGATGTATATCAAATTGGCTATTGAACTACACCTGAAGCAACAACTAAGGCATCTGTTTTTTTTGGGGGGGATGGGGGTTTGCAGGACTTTCCTTTTAAGATAAAGGGCCACCATTCCCTGGAATACATCAGACAGTTTCCTCACCTGAGGTGCCGAACAAATGCTTTCAGTTCCTTGCTCAGGATACGCAGCCAAGCCACTGCTGCCATTCACTCTTATTTCAGGGTAAGGTTGCATTTGTTTTATTCATAGTGCAGGCATTCCATCTTGTATCCCCATGTTCTTTTTATATTGAAGGTATCATGATGAGTGCATGTTGTTTGCAGGATAACCAATTTGTGCAAATCCACACACCTGTGATTACATCAAATGACTGTGAGGGAGCAGGAGAACTCTTCCAGGTGGAAGTAAGTCTTCTAGTACATTTCTTCAACATTAGTAAGCATTTGGTATTCATTTACTACGGCACTGCTGATATGATACTAGTCATTTTGATTCTGCACCAAAAACACAAATCAAGAGACGTGCACTTTACATTTAAATGAACAGAAAAAAAATCCCACATATGCAGGGGACAAAAAAAAATCAACTAGCAAACACAGCATCAAATCTAGTAGGTCATTTAGTAGTGAGTAAATCATACAATTCCAGCTTCTATGAGCAGTATGATTTATCTAACATAGAAAGCAATTAACTAATGCACAAAAATTCTACAGCTAATGGCTGGTAATTGACAGTTGAGGCCTGTCACTGAAACCTCAAATATTTTTTTTGCTAGGGGTAAAAGGTCAAACATCATGACCTTAAATGCTGAAGAAAAAAAAAATACACCAGGAAGGAATAATAATGGCTCAAAGTTGGAACATATTGACAAGAATTGGGAGAACATGAATCAACGTGGTTTAGTTAAGGGTGTCCAAGAAAGTGAACTTCCTGGGTGTCACTGTCTCGTAAAACCGAATCAGCTCCTGCTCTCCTTCTCTGTTCCGTCTTCGAAACGTTAATGATGTTAATTCTATAGGCTATTAATGTTACCAAGCTTTTGGCTAAACATGACTGAATCAGTTGCTGTAAAGAAGGAATGTAATGTTAAGATATATTATGGAACAAGACATTAGTCAAGAACAGAAGGTGAAATAATTGACTGCTCGCCTGTCAGTTCAACAAATCCAGTTTTGTGCTACCTAACCCTGCATTCACACTAGCAAGCAACTTGTGAGCATGCAGCGACTGCTACTGTAATTGCTTGTGCATGCGCGTGTAGTATCCAGCTGTTTTAAAGTTTCAACAGGAAATATACAGGCTTCTGTATAATTAATGCATATCACTGCGTTACTTTTGTTTAAAATGTGTTTTACGATTGTAATAATACCCAGGAAAAGATGAAACCATGGTTATAAGCTTTTCTTACATTTTTTTTGTGCACCAAACACCGAATCGGAACTAAACGCATGTAGAACTGAAGCAGAAATCTCAATTCAAATGCTGCTGCCGCTAGAATCGTAGCTCCGTGTTACAAACTTGAGTATGAAATGAAGGGCTGTTGCTTGCTAGTGTGACTGCAGGGTAACAGGCTCAACAAGATGCTACAATAAGATTTGTAAAATCTTTATTTCCGCAGCACTGTTCAAACATACAGCAGAAAGTACTATAAACACACATATAAAGTCACATAAATTGAAAGACAAGACAGTTCAACAGATAACCCAACCCCCCACAGACTCCATATATTTAAATATATATAAATTATATATAAACTGATGTAATAGAAACAGTATCTGGACCTTGGAGCAAAATAAGAAAGCAGGATGGTCTGATCTGCTGTCTATCTCAAGATCTTCAGAAAGTCATGGTAAACAACGGGGAATTCTGATCCTTGATCAGCTCTCAGCTTTTATATGAATCAAGGCCCTGGGTGGCTTTTTCTTTAGGTCCATCTGTCCAACACAACAATGAACCTGTCCTTCTTGATGAATGGTCCAATTTCCTTCAAGAAACGATTCAAAATGTGTAGGGCTGCCTTGAAAGCCTAAAGCTGCTATGAAAACAAAATATGGCCCATTTGCTGGTAGACATGTCTGTTCCTAATATAAGCCATATCTTTCCATACTCACTATAAGTTGAATATTCAATCTTTTCTCTTGGAAGCCTGCAGGTAACGAATGGAGCTCGGATAAAGAAAATCCCCATTTTTTCAGCGTGCCTGCCTACCTAACTGTCTCCGGCCAGCTGCACCTGGAAGTGATGGCAGGGTGAGAACTGTTAGGCTTTAAACTTCCATTCACCATTGTATCAGCCAGAGCAGCTAAAAACTGAAAGAGTCTTCTATAATAAATAATAATAGAGTGAGATTAAGGTTGAGTGTTAAAAGCTGTTATCCATGCTCGTTAAAAAGTATACAAGCTGACACAAGACTAGAATGAATAACATTTTTATTGCTTAGTAATGTTAAAGCCTTGTAAACTCAAGAAGGCAAAAGTCAAAATATGTCAAATTTGCATTTCTAGCTTTGGTTTGAAATGAGCTGTAATGTAAGCCATTGCTCAGCTTTAGCAGCCTCGCATCACTCATTTTTGTGTTGTACATCATTATATTATACCTTTACAATGTGCTATCTAAGGAAAAAAGAAAATAGAAAAATCTAGTTACTCAATCTCATCTTATTTCTTTAAATGTCTAAATGGATTTTTTAAAAACATTTTCTTCGTTTCTAATAAGTTACTTTAAAGTTATGTGTTACTATAGATGTACATTATGGACAGTTTTAGTTATTTTTCCAATACTATTCAACCAATGTAGTAACTTATAGTTTCTGATGATTACAGACATGGTCTTATGTATCAGTTTGTTTGTTTTGTTTGTTTTTTGATGAGCTGTTAGCTGAGGTGATATGACCCCCCTCTTCAATTTCACACAAGGGAGTAGGAACACGACTTTTTCCAGCCTAAGTGACTGTCCAGTACATCCCTGTATATGTCTAACATCACACAACTGTAGGGCTGGCACAAATAATTTGAATACTTGAGTATTCCTTTGTTACGTTGGTATTCGTTTCTCTTTTTAGTATTAGGAAGCTTTGTCTTTTTTAAGCCACAAAAATTTTAGCCTAAACTAGAGGTGTGCGCGGGACTGTTTTTTTAAATGCCACTTCCGTCTGCTCCCGAAGGAATTCTGACCAATCCCGCCTGCTCCCGCAGTTATTTCTGTTTGTAACCACTCGCATTATTTTCTAATATTAATTAAAATTCAAACTGCCACAGAACGTAGAAGTAAAAATCTCACTGTATTAACGAACTTCATACACAGTGGCAATGCATGTTTATAATAAACTGACGGTCAGTACAGATATTTGCATGTTATGTCTATTAAACCTGTGAATGAAAACACAGAAATGAATGATCCACGCCCCCATGTACTTGACGCACGCGTGGTTGTGTCGTGCTGCAGCGTCGGTTCTGGTGTAAAATGGATTTTATCCGCAATCCCGAGGTACCTGATCTGTGTCCATTGTAGTTTAAGACCTTTAATGGAGTTTTACTGAACTTTATTGGAAATGTACTATCTCTCTTTGTCCCACAAGCTTCATATCTGACCGCCCGCATGAGAGTAAAAACCGCCCGCCTACTGGATATATTTTGAACTGCAGTAACGGATACATATTTAAAATGATAGTTAATAATAAAACGTAAATATTATTGTTTTTAAGGGTGGTTTTGAGAACGAGTGTTTGGATACTCCTTCGGAAACTCCGGTCTAATTCTCAATTAAAAAGTGAATCTTGTTAAACAACTGTATAAAAACAGAGCCAAGGTTTGTTTCATGCTTTCTCATTTTTTAAGTTATGTTAACAGTTTTTCCGTTTCTTGTAAAATTACAATTTTGGAAATACGAGGTTTACTTTACGTCAGTGATGATTTATTGGAGTTTTGACAGACTTTTATCAATCGTTTTAGACTAGATACACTTTAAAAAAAGTTCCATTGGTGTTGATGATTTTATACCTGGATTTTATACATGTGTAAAATAAATGCAGAAAGTTTTATCTTGTTGAAAAATAACCTAGCCTTAAAATTCAGAAACCAAAACCAGTGTAACAGTTAGTACAGGAAAAGAAAAGAAAAATAAAATTTTCTTGCCTTAATTGTCAGTTACACTGACAGATAAAAACATTTTGTTAAAAAGTTTTTAAAACTCATCAAAGGTAATCAAGACAATAAATGTTTATTTCCTGGTTTTGGCTTAATGGACACATCCGGAAAGTCTGAAAACTAGAAGAAGGTATGCAGTGGTTCAAGATTTTTCCTTCTAGCAAATCAGTGGTGTGGAGGAAAAGACAAAAATATTTTAGGTGAAGCTTCCCTTTGACATCCAGTGCCCTCCATGGTATCGGAGATTTATGTTTTTTGAACACTGGATGGCAAAGAAAATCTTTATTTAAAAGCAAAATCTTCAGCAAATTTTTGATTTTGTGATGATATTAACAAAGTTTGAGTGGTTTTAAATGTTTCCTGTATTCCTTGTTTCTGTTGACTTCTATAGAGCGTTTCCGACAGTCTATACGTTTGGCCCAACGTTTCGAGCAGAGAATTCCCACAGCAGGAGACACTTGTCTGAGTTTCACATGGTGGAGGCAGAGATCGCTTTCATCGAGTCACTGGAGGACCTCATGAAGGTCAGCCACTGAGCTCTACTGACTTACTGAATAAACTGCACCATTACGCAACATGGCTAAAAGTTAATCACAGCTTCTGAGGACTAGTTAGTATCTTATTTGCAGCGTTTTTATTAACAGCTTCTGCATTTGGGGTAGTGTATTCTTCTACTACTGCAAATATGGGGTCCAAGTTTCTGTTTCCCCTACATTTTGTGAGTTTCCTGCAAATGCCAAATGATCGGGGCTGGTTTGTGTTTGCCATTATCCAGTTTAAACACAGTGGTGTACAGTATATATGCTGTGTGTTTGACTATTACTTCTGATTCTCAGGTTATGGAGGGTCTGTTCAGGACAACCACAGAGCATCTGCTCTCTCACTGTGCCGAGGACGTGGAATTATTTCATAAGTACATCTCACCTGGATATATGGTAAGACAGAAGACTAAATCATTCTGTACATGTACTGCTTTTAAAATAAAGCCCTACAAAACCGTCATGATGTTAATGTGCTAGTAATGTTTTTACTTTTGTCTTTTGCTTTCAGGAAAAAGTGGACCTCATGATGAAAAGAAACTTTAATGTGTATGTATAATGTTTCCTAGTCATATTTGACTCTTGTTTGTTATAGGATAATGTTGCTCATAAGCTCATAAAGCTCTGACCAAATCTTTATATCAGAGTTTGTTTCACTCTGTCTAGAAATAGAGTTCTGCTGCATCTGATTCCATTCATCAGCGAAATGTTGAAGGCCTTTAAAATTTGAATCTTCTGTCTAAAAGGGGGCGGGGGGGGAACGTAAATGTGCAAATATGCTGTGGCCCACTAGCATCGTTAGTCTATACAGTGGTCTATAAGAATATTCATGGGTTTGAAAGCAGATATAACAACTAAAGAGACTTAGTCTGGGCAGTACCAGATACTGTAGTTACCGGTAGTGTCTCAAATATGCAATTCTATACTCTCTCTAGTCAGGGTCACTAAAAGCCTGACGCATGAACGTTGCATACGCACAAAAAAGAGGCTTCAAAAAGTGTGTATGCCATTTCCCATGCAATCTACTATCAGGATTTATAAAAAGTAGACTTGCCGTGGATAGATCGTCACACATATTCTCGAGTTTGTGTACTATTTGGCAACTCAAGTGGAAAAGTAATGGACTGAACAGAATGTTTCAAAAACGGTGCTTTCAATTGAATTCACACCACAATCATGGTTAAAGTAGAACGTTTATGAGAAGAGTGAAGTACTCCAATCAGAATGAACTGACACACAGGTGCAGTAAGGTCATGAGTGTTTTGGGATGTAAAAAGTGTTATATTGGTGTTGCAGAACAGCTTACAATGGCCACGTTGCGCTTTTAGAGGACGCTGCCAATGGCAGGCTAAGGAGGGAGTGTGTTTTTAAGAGATGCAATAATTTTTTTTGGCATTTCCGATGACTGGATTATGAGCTGTTTTTGATTCCAGAGGGTCATCCTCTTGGAAATGGGTTCTGAATTGGATTTAGCTTTGGACAGATTTATGTCTGTTTTGTTGATCTGTGCCATTATAGGAAGTGTTGATAAAACTGTAAATTCACAAAAAATTATTACAGTGTTCTTTTAAATGAATAGTAATTCATCTTCGACATCTGTAGCATTTCCTATACAGAGGCGATTGACATTCTAAACCACAGTTCAGAGCAATTTACCTTCAAACCAGAGGCAAGTAAATTTACACCAACCTCATTAACTGTTTCCCTTTAATGAAAACTGATACTAACATTTTCCCAGTACTCCTGGCGTGATAAAGTGCATATCTGTTTCTCTATTTCTCCCTCACCTCACCAATAGTGGGGCTGTGATCTTCAAACGGAGCATGAGAAGTACATAGTAAAGCATTGTGGGAATGTCCCAGTCTTTGTGACTGATTATCCATATGACCTAAAACCTTTCTACGCCAGAGACAATCAAGACCAGCCTCGGCACACGGTAAGAATGATCACAGAGCCGTCCGGTGTATTCATGTTGGCCAACAAAAGCAGAGCACAAGTAGACTGAAGAATTTTTTTTTTTCCCACATAATTCTCACCTGAGTTCCATTAGTGGTAGAAATAATGACATTTTACTCATTTTGACAGGTCCAAAAGAAACATATTTAAGACCGAAAAACTGTTTTAAAACACTTACAGAAAAGTCTCAATTCCAGCAGTCTTTGGTTCCACAAGGTTATTTGTATCTGGTGTAATTTCACTGACTGGAGTAAAGTAAATCTCATTCTTGGCGTTCACTGTGAAACATTTAGAAGACTAGATTGACAGTAGTAAATCCCAAGTTATATTGCCTTTGTGGTGCATCACAAAAATAATAAATAAATTCGTATATGAAAAATGCTCCTCATCCCTTAAAATGACTGATGTGATTTCATCACGGTGGAAATCCAGGCTGCGTGCTGACTGATCCCCTCAGACTCACAGGACAATCATTTTTTTTGCTGTAGTGTGTGTGGTCCTTTTCATTTTGTTTAATGTCACTTCTTCATTCATTGAATTGTTGATGATGCTGTTCCTAGGCAGCTGCTGTAGATCTCTTGGTGCCTGATGTAGGAGAGCTGTGCGGCGGTACTCTCAGAGAGGAAAGAGTGGAGCTTCTAAGGACTCGGCTAACACAGTAAGAGAACTGCAGAGTTTCTTGTAATTAATTCGATGGTGCAGTATAACACTTGCCATCTACACTGATAGATTTCGCTGCACTACTGTATTTGTAGCCCACGGCTTAATGGACATACAATTAATCCTAGAATTATTGTCACTCTTCATGAAAATTAATAAAAATTAATTTATAAAACAAATAACCCATTGAAATAGTGATATTTTGAGCTTCAGCATATATAGTACAGTTTTATTTTAACACAATACGTTTGGGTTTTACTAAGAAGTGCAATTTTTGCTGCAAAACGCTGGTTTTAAAATGATCTGCAACCCCACAATTTTGTGAAACCTCCACTGGAGAGAATAACAGCACTGAACATCTTCCTGTAATGTCTGACAGGGTTGGAGGCACTTGCAGGAAAATCTTAAGTCACTCCTCCATGCAGAACATTTCAAGCTCCTTGTCCCTTTAAGACAATTTGTGTTTATTTTAACAAATTAAAATAACCCCTTTTTATTTAATTTTTTTTAGAAGTTCTTATGGGAATGAGTTTTGTTAGAGGAAAGATAAGTAGTTTCTACAATTATCTGAATGGAAAATTTTATACAATGAGTTTTGCCTATTCTCTTGAAAGGTGGTAATAATTCTGGAATTGACTGAATGTAAATCAGCTGATCATGCAGTGTAACGTTTCTTTGTTGTTTCTTTAGGGCTGGATTGGAGGACACATATGCATGGTAGGGTCATGATGAGTGCCAATCACATTTCAGAGCTCAGTGGGTCCCAGCTGAATAAAAGGTAGTCACTCGCTGTGTCTCCCCCATTTTACAGGTATCTTCAGCTGAGAGAGTTTGGTTCAGTCCCTCATGGTGGCTTTGGGATGGGCTTCGAGAGGTACCTGCAGTGTGTTTTAGGAATCGACAACATCAAGGACACTATTCCATTTGCAAGGTTTTCACACTCCTGTGTTCTATGAAGCAGACAAGTATAAAATGATAATAAACTGATGGAATGGATTTGTTCCATATGTCCTAGCAGGGTGACTGTTGTTGCCAAATGCTGGGGGAGAATCACTTGCACTGAATAATGACTCCTTAATGCACAGATGGCAAGGGACGGTAAATTATTCCGGATTTCATTAAGAATTGTGTGGTTGTTTATTTTAATGAGAAAACTCAAACCTCCTTGACGAATGTTTCCCATACCCATGAATACCCTCTGCTGTAAAATTAATTCTGTCATGAAAAATAGAAAGTAGAAAACATGGGAAACTGAGTGAGTCAAGATCTTCATGCCAAAGCCTGTTTCGTAATTCAGCAGTGTGCAATCAACTTGCAAAACACTTGCAAATGTATACAGATCATCTCAGTTTGCCAAGCTGTAGTTTAAAGGCTCATTCTGACAGTTCATTTAAATTGGAAGTCCAGGCCACCCATTTTGTATTCAGTTATGAACATACTTATTTAGTTACATCTTAATATATCTATTCTGCCTTGCAGCCTTTATTATTAGTGCAGTCCTTCTTGTGGTGGTATTAAATTTGTAAGAGTGTAACGACATGAGAAAATTAATCTGCAGTGTACTGTTCATTCTGTGATCAGAGGTATGGATCTCTTTCTGTGCAAACATTAAGTGAATTTCTGCACTGCTCAGCTTTGCTTAATAAAGTAAACCAAACTTTGTTGTATGCAAAGAGAACATCTACCTTAACAAATGTATAGTAGGTTTAAATTCAAATACTTTTTTAAAATTACTATACTACAAGAGCAGATATTCTTTACAGCAGGAAACATCCAGATTGACAATGATTTGGAAGGATTTTTCATACTAACACAGGCTAAAGATTATAGTCGGTAATAAGATGCTTTACACCCACTGACCACTAGATGGCAGCTCTTTCTAAGCAACAGCTGTGCATACAGTTGACTTGTAGCCTGTTTGTTTATTAGTATTTATACTCAGTGGCCATTTTATCAGGTACAACTACCATATAGGTGCATTTAGTAGGTATACAATTAGTGACTGTAGCTCATCTGTTGTTCTAGGTCTACAGTTGGAGATTATAGCTATTTTTTAGCTATTCTAAATGCTAAATCTCTCTTAACTGTCCTCTATCCCTTTATCAATGTCAGTTACTGAACACAGGATGCTGTTAGCTGGGTATTTTTTGGTTGGCGGACTATTCACAGTCCAGCAGACACTGATGTATAAAAATTCTAACATCTGATGCTCCACCTGATACACTCGTACCAGTGCCACACACATGGCCACTACCGTGTCAGTGTCATTGCTGTGCTGAGAATGGTCCCCCATTTAAATAATATCTGCTCAGCTGTGGTACCATGGTGGTCCCTTTCCATTTACTATGGTGAGAGTAGAGGGAAGCTGACAAATTGTGCATAGCAACAGATGGGCTGCAGTCAGTAATTGTATACCTACAAACCTAATAGGTTTATAGGTTTACTTGTTCCAGTAGGTGTCTTCATTTTTACAGCATCATATTATAAATCCTGAAATGACATGTTTTGGTCAAAATGTTCACTTGTTTAGTACAAATAAATATTCTATAAATGTTCTATAAGAGTACTTAATTTTTCAACAGAAAAGTTTTTTCTCCAATAAACTTTTGTGTAATTAATAGAGCAATAAAACCTTAGTAAAGTAGTACCTAGGCCTACTGCACTGTTAGTATTGTATCTAGTTAAGGCTCCTGCTTAGGCTACATATAAATATGCATACTATTGTATAAATTAATATGTCCAAATAATAGCCTACGACAGTAGTAGTTTGAGAGTTCAGCGGTCTTTTTTGCGAGAGTTCAGTGTCTGACGGCGGTCTTTTTTGCGAGAGTTCAGTGTCTGACGACGGTCTTTTTTGCGAGAGTTCAGTGTCTGACGACGGTCTTTTTT
>JAOUQW010000047.1:13674533-13687620 GCA_028565825.1 Olivaichthys viedmensis | reverse complement strand
ACTGCAGCAGGATAATGACCCAAAACATACCTCAAAGCTTTGCAAGAACTACTTGAAGACCAAAGAAGAGCAAGGAGGGCTGACTTGTCCTGGACTTTCCTGCACAGTCACCTGACCTCAACCCAGGCTAGAATTCATATTTACAAAGGTTGGCATGCTTGTCCTGAATATTATGTCTGTTTAAGGACTTTGGATGTTTTCACAGTGTGAGTGAGATTTCCTGTTTGTAAAATGGATGATGTTTAAGGAAAGTTATATTTTAAAATGCTGTTGACAACTGTGTTGATTACTTATACTTGTGATGAACAGGAAGTCTTTCTCTCGCCTTCAGTTTAATGAATACATTTGGAGAAAGTTTTGCCGAAACTGACATAATTTAAGACTTGTTAAAAACACAGACAAGACCATTGAAAACTCGGGTACCATGCTAAACTAATGTTAGCTACATATTCAACTCCTACAGGACTCGCAAGCTTCACATATATTTAGGGTAAATATAAACAGCTCATTCTGAATCTGCAATGGGAATGTTTTCAGCCGGAATGAGTTCCTAGCCAGTGATTGCTACCTTGACAGACGCCGAGTGTCCTCTCATCAGGTTTCTCTGCTCCCATGGGCGGCAAACTAAGCCAAGGCCATTTAGGGGAAAATCGAGGAGTACTCAAAGCTTCTTTTCAGGCTTTTCTCTGGCAGATAGATTTTGATAGATGGACCTGGGATGAGGAGAAGGATTAGCTTGTTTGTTGTCCATTTTGTTCATCCTGCCCTAGGCCTCATGAGGGCTTTAGATGGAACGTGTGAATAAGAGATTTTTAGGAGATTTTTTTTGTAATGTAGTCCAAGTGTGCAGTCTAACATTGGGCTTTAAAGGGTTTCAAATGTATGCAAGATAAGGGAAATTGATCCGAAAGAAAATGTTGAGTGTCTAAGAAAGTCTAAGTGATTGGATTGTCCAGTAGTAGTACGTCAAAGCGGCTAGACTTATAAGATGTTTTCCCTGATAATATGCGTGGTAAAAATGGGTCTTTTGTCCCATTGCTTTGAATTACTACAAAAAAAAATTGCTGAATGTTTTTTCCTTGCATTCAGTAAAGCAGGAATAAGTTATTTCAGGTCATGATGACCTCCCTCCACTGAACTGGGCAACCCTCCAACTCTCATTAAGTCATGTTCTGGAGGTGAGACATACTATTTCAATGAGAGATGGAACAGTAAAATGATCTCCCCCTACCTCTCTCTCCCTCTCTGTCTCTGAGTTTCATTTCCTTGTGTGATGAATGTGAAGAACAAACCGAGGCCAGTTGTGTGTTTGTGGTTTAAAGCTGTGTGCGCATGTCTGTGAATGTACTATGTTGTCTGTTAGTTTGTAGTGTGCACAGTGTGGCAGTTTAGAGTGGGAGTAGGCGTAGCAGGAGACGCTTTCCGAGGTGGGGTTTCCAGCAATACCATGGCAGCCACAGCAAAAAAACACAAACAAGGTTTTACTACGGAAGCGTTTCAACAACAAATCCAACTTGGCGAATCTGTTTTCATTGCTATTATTCAGATAATATTCTATCATAAATATTGATTTAGTCCACAAGAATATTGCTTATCAGTTTAACACAGTGAGTTTGAAATAGAGCACCTACGATAGCAGTCGATAATGTCTACATTTCACACACTATACAATAATTTCATTGACTAAGTAATGTACTAAACTGCTTTCTGTGTATAACAAATTACATTAACACTATTTTTTTTTTTTTTTTTTTTTTAAATACACATTTTCTCCCAATTTCAGTCGTTGACATTTTCCACCCCACTAGCTAGCTAGTTCTCTCCTATCGCACGACAGCCACCAGCCAGGGTCCTTCGAGACACATGAAGCCTACCGCTGCATTTTTTCGAACTCCTGCTCATGCAGCGTAACAGGGCAGTCCCGCACGCTCGGAGGAAAGCGCCAACTGCCCTCTTCCCTATGCAGGAGCTCGCAGATGCCCAGGATTGGCTGGTACCACTTTTGATCAACAGGAGAGAAAGTGCATTGCCATCCCTCCCACCCAGAGAGCAGGGCCAATTACGCTCTCTTAGACTCCCGGGCCACGGATGGCTGTGGCGTCGATCTCCAGACGATAGGGCGAACGCTTTACTGTTGTGTCACTCGGGAGCCCAGTGATTACTATTTTAACAGAAATGGCTTTGGACTTTGGTCTTCAATATCAATTCTGTATAATTATTCGGAGGCCCAGTGAGGCCTGGCCTCTAAACAATTAGGTCTTTAAGCTTCACCTGCCATTTAATTACTGAGAGCTATTTAGCTTGCAGTACTGCTGCTGTGCTAAAGGGAGTAGGTGGTGCGGTTTTGTCCGCAGTGATAAACTGTTGCTTCATTCCCCGTCTTCTCTCCATCAACGACGTGCGCAGCTTCCAGTATGCTGTCATTTATCAGTCGGGCAGAAAATGAAATGAGAAACAACCTGACGGGCTGCTGCTGCACGAACACACAGATGCTATTACTTAGCTTCAGTTGGCTGATCCGTTTTGTTGGCAGTCGATACAGAATGAAAAACTGGCACTGTTAAAAATGCTTCTTCAATTTATCTCTCCAAGAATGTTTAAAAGCAGTAAAGACAGCTATATTTAATCCAGCAGTGGGGTTGATTTAAACTTGAGAACTTGTATAATAGATTGTTTTGTTCAGGAAATGTGTCAGATGAGTGGGGGAAAGTGAGCATGATTGTTTTAGCTCCCTTTGGGAGGTTTTATGTTTTTTTTCTCACCATAAACGCAAAGCCTGGTAAAATAGCTCACACTGTATATTCTCAGATTGTGTTCATTTGTGTCTGCTTGCATTTCATTGACTGGCCTGACACACAGTTGATCATTTGTGTCAGTCTGAAAATACGGGTCAGTCTGTAACACAGCCTTCTCGAAGAGCAGCGATCAGAATCTGTTAATATCAGAAAACATGGACAGAAATCTCAGTAGGTCATTTAACGTAATACTTTTCTTTCATTCAACGTGACGGACACTTTGGTATGTTCTTGTTTTTTTCTCAGTAAGATTGTGAATCAATCCTTGTTGCTCGGACTCTTTTGATAATAGACGTATTGTGATGGTAGGGCTAGGAGAAGGGTGTGAGAACAGCGATTAAAGGGGAGGTCAACAGCAGGCTTGAGAAAACACAGGATGTGCAGTGGGATCCGTTTTTCCGCTTCCTGCTGGACATTGGGACTGAATGGAGGAAAGGGAAGAGAGGGGGCGGTGGGTTAGTGGAAAGAGTGTCCTTGGTTCCCTGCTTTGGTGGCGGAGGTGGCAGTGTGTGTGTGTGTGTGTGTGTGTGCTGATGGAGCCTGCAGGATCCTGTGTCAGCAGGAGTGTTAGGGAGAGAGAAAGAGGCTGGACGGAAGTGGATTGCTGGCCACGGGCCAGACAGCGTCTCTCCATCATCTAGCTGTCTCTCCCTCCCTCCTCTGCAGAAAACATTCCTCTCTCTAGCTGTTATCTTCCCAACACCAAGCATTTCAAACATTCAAATATTTTAGTCAACTATTTCGAAGCTTTTTTAACATTAGGACTGTATGATCTCTTTACACAAGCAGTATTATTGTAAGATTTTTTGCTTAAGGGCTCAAAAAAAGGTCAGCCATCTTTTCTGTTTTAACTGAAGGTAAACTGTGTCATGTAGGTTTCTGATAATCATATTTACAGATATTAATCTGTAGGTTTGTTATACATTTGTGCATTTGTTCATTTACACTAGAACTCGCATTATGATATGCATTACTAAATCAAACACATTATTGCAAATACAATCTCAATGGCTTGCAAGTCAAACTAGAGCCTTGCAGGTGTGTTTGCCAGGGACGCAATTGTCATGGTGGTGGTGGTGTGTGTGTGTGTGTTTGCATGTGTGCGTCTGTGTACGTATATTTGTAGTGTGTGTCTACCTCCTCCTCAGCTGTATCTGAACAGGAAATAATATGGGGGAGTAACACCTGTCTCAGATAAGCCACACAAACACAGACACACTTAAACACCCTTTCCCTAGAACTTAATCTAGGTTTCTATCAGTAAGATCTGCACACTAACAGAACACTTTCTGTTTATTTTTTATCACTTCACTTACAAACAGCAAGTCTTTACTTTTTTTTAAATAATTTTTCCCTAATATAAAGTTGCTTACAAAGACATAAAATTTTAATTGGTTCAACTTTATTTAGGTTAATTTAGGTTTTGGCTTCGATCAGCTACATGAATTATTTTAGGATTACTTTTCTTACAGTATGTTTTATGTGATATTAATCAATTGTGTGATGATATGTCCCCCAAAACTATGATCACAATCTATAATTTTTTTTTAATGTTTTCGTGTGGATGCTATGTATAAGTATGTAACAAATATAATATGTAATATAATTCAATAATAATGTAATTTAAAAAGCAATTCTGGTGTGGGGGAGGGGCTGGAGTTCTGGAATTCTTGTTTTATTTAAAAACAACAACAAAAAAACATTCTCAAACACTATCCAGAAAAATGGGCATAGCAGAAAAAAACCCCAGCAAAGTTAAAAGTGCCAAATAAATTATTTAGTATTATACTCCAAAGAGTTTTGTTAAATTTTCTGTCAATTATTTTTCATTTTTAAGGTTTATTTGTTTTTTTGCATAAAATATGTAAGAAAATCATTTTTGTGTATTTTTTAGTTTGCGTTTTTGTTTGGACTAATATATCCTATTATAAAGAGTGTTTATTGAGTTGCATATCTCATTACCTGCGGTTGTACTGAATCTGTAATACTTGATGTTACTGTCAATAATGACAATATGATCATGCAAAAGCGAAAAGGCCTAAATGCAGGTTTTAAAAGGGTTGATCACTTATAGATTCCACATGGAAGGTCCTATAAAGGTGGAGTTCTTACTGTCAACATTATTCTTGCTCTCTGATCTGTTGTTTTTATGTTCCTCAGGCCTGGAAGAAGCGCTGGTTTATCCTACGCAGTGGGCGCATGAGTGGAGATCCAGATGTTCTGGAGTACTACAAAAATGACCACGCCAAAAAGCCCATTCGCATCATCGATCTACACTGCTGCGAGCAGGTGGACGCAGGACTCACTTTCAAGCGCAAAGAGTTCCAGGACAGCTTTGTGTTTGATATCAAAACAGCTGAAAGAACCTTCTACCTAGTGGCAGAGACAGAAGAGGAGATGAACCGCTGGGTTCGTTCCATCTGCCAGCTCTGCGGATTCAACCAGTCTGAAGACAACCACGGTGAGTAAACCTTGTCTGTGAACTATAGAAGATTCAATCAGAGTAGCTTCTAGACCCTAATAAAAGTAGGGCTGTTATAAAACTGCTTAAAGTTGTAATTCCATGGCTTAAAGGAACAGTTCAGGAAAAAAAAATAATTTACACAATTTTTCACTTGCCCCAAATGTAGTCCATCCAAGCTTGCTTCAATATTTTTGCACTGATAGTACGAGAGCGGTTTAGCTAACGAAAGTAATGAAAGTCTGTCTCACCCAAAATAATTTCCATAAAAAGATACTCACTTACCACAAATGTCTGCCTCAGACCACAACCAGACTTTTCAATGTGGTTTAGGACACCATGTGACTCACTGTAATCTATAAACATGAACAAAACGTCACTGAATGTAGCTGAAAGCTGCACTGGGGCCGCCATCTTGGACATTCAAAATATTTTTTTTTCCTTTAGCGCCATTTGGTGTCATTCCGTCCTGTAGGCCCTGCCATAAAAACATTTGAAAGCAGAAACTTGAAGGTTATGCAGTTACACTTTGTTGATTAATCTATATACAGACTGTCCCTGCTATTTTGTAAAATTGTTTGTTTAAAAATGAGATTACAGAGATTAACTATGTTGTTTTAAAGCAAACATATAAAAATTTGGGCATCTATTTATGGGAACTTCTCTTACTTGTTAGCTACATTAACCGCTGTATCTCTAGTGCAAAATGAAAGAAGCAAACATCAGACACAAAACATGTCTTAGCTAATCGACTACATTTGTGGTAAAGGGACAATTGTGTACAATTGTTTTGCTGAACTTTCTTTATTCTGGCAACAACAAAAAAGAAGCAATTTGCATTAGAATGAAAGTAATTCTCTAAAGATGATGCTGTCATGGGGTCACTGTAAAATATCAACAGCAAGACTAACTTTACGTGCATAGTAAACCATCCAACAAACTGGCCCCCAGTATAAATAATAATTATGACGATTATAATTATGACTTCAATCGGTGTAAGACGTTATCTTGTTTGTGTGTTATATGCTTATCAAAAGGTGCACCACTGTTAATATTAGCTTATCGTTAGTTATGTTTGCTGTTGCGCTTTGTTTGATTGTTTGGCAAGGGGTACCAGAATGAGCAGTACGGCACATTTGACAATAACATTACCTCTTGATCTGTAATATAAAGAAAACAAGGCAGTTAAATTATTTGGGGAAAACATTTATTGTTATTAAAAGTTATGACAGGGAAAGAAAGATTAACCTGGACAGTTTTGCACAATCCCCTGTTCAAACAGTAAGTAAGGAAGTGTTACCCCTATTTGCATAGGGGAGAAATAGGTAACTTCCATGCAGTGGCTCCATCAGAGGAGGAATTTAAGGGGTAGAGCAGCAGTGATGTCGAATGTCCTGATACGAATTTTTGCTGTTGTCTTGTTTATATTTCCTTGATTGGTTTTAATATGTTTTGGTACAGTCTATATGGGGGTGAGCTTGTAGAACCACGGTCAGTCAGAACCTCTGAGCTCTTAGTGTGAAAAGACATGGCATTGTATTAGGACTTTTTGTATCGTCAATTTCTAAAATTCAAAAATGTTTCTGATATTTTTTCTGCTAATATCCCCACGTTTCCACGTTTATTATTTAAGGATACGACACAATCATTGCCGCCAGTCTACATAATCTAAAGTGCATTAGTTGTTTGCTCCAGTCTGATACAGCACTGGTGTCCAAGACTAGAAGTAGGGGTTTGTTCATTTTTGCAAACACTAAATGATGTAAAATGAAATTTAGCCTCTAAATCTGCACTGAGGATTCAAAGTGCGAAAAGCAGTGAAAAAAACCCAAAAAAACAAGCTAACCACTAGCATCATATTTGCAAAAATGATCTGCAAACAACCAATATTTCATTAATAATGTGGATCCACAGTGAATGGGGAACAAAAGCACAAAGCATCCTAAAATACTTAAAGTCAAAGTAAGTTTTGACTCTTTTGGTCATCCAATTCATATGTATTCAGTGGGACAAAAAGCATGCCTCCATGACCATGGTGCAACATTCACAATATAGGGGCTCTCTACATAGAGCAAACATATATTTATATATTTTAATCATCTGTTTCTTTTAACAGAAAACACTGACCCTCGTATTTTACTGTTCTTTTCCTGATTACATCTCATTCAAATGGGTTGAGATATTAAAATAGCAATAAAAATGTACACAGGGGCAATACCCCCTCTCGAGGCCCATGCTAATGTTCTCACTGAATTGATGAAAAAGTCTGATAGAATACATTGGAAGGCAACATGATATTATGATACCAACTCATCCTTGTTATTTGAGAAAGTTGGGCCGGAGCGACCCTGCCAAATGGATAAAGCGTCTGAAAGGTTTATTGATTTTTTTTTCTCTCTCTCTCTTTTTGTTTTGTTAAAGAAAGGGAGTGATTGCTGCCCATCATAGCCAGTACAATAGCAGTGCGTATATGGGAGCCTTTAATACTGCCTTTGGGAGGCATAAAGAGAACTTTGTGTTGGTGTGTTGTGACCACTTGCATATTTCAGGCCGCACTCTCAGATGCGTAACAAACAGTGTCTCAATCTTAATGGAGATCACGAGCGGTTTCTTTGTGTTATACTGTTCAGAGCATTCCCTGGGTTCTTAGGCATAGCATAAAATGTGAAACACAATGTAAGGTGTAAGAGTGATAAAAGATAACCTTATCAAGAAAGTAATTTAGGGCTAAAGAAATAGTTCATCTTTTTTCATACATTTTTATTAAGGATGCTATTGCTGGATAATATTGATGCATCCGGTATTTTTCTAGAATATTAAAGATGTGTATTCCACTCTTTTGGATAAATTGCTTGCATAAAAGTGTTTTAATAAGACATCCAGATTTTAGGAAAGCTTTGAGCATTTTATGGCAGTTGATATGGGATTTAATACATTTGTACACTATAGCAAATCCAAATGTTTTGCGCACACGCACATAGATATAAAAATGCTACTTCATTGCTTTATTTTGCCTTTATATAATGGTGCCGTTCATTTTTGCGATATTATCTCATGCAATTTCAAATGTCATGGTTATCATATTATATGGCACTGCACATTCACAGTGCGCACTGAGAGGATTCAATATAAATTTTTTTAAAGTGTTATAATGACAACTTGCAATTTGATCACGCCTAAATAAGTTCACTTGCTTAACTTTTTTTTAAAAACTGTTCTTAATAGTAGCTGTCTTAACAGTGCCTTTTTAATACAAGCCTCAAGTTGCTATTCAAATCTCCTTATTGTCATTTTCATGCCCTCGCCTAAAGGGAGAGCTGCTGCACAAAATAGATCTTCCGAAGCCAGAACATGATACCTTTAATATGTCTGTGAATCATTCTGACAGGCCACTGTAAAGCCTCAGGAGCCAGGTGTGATGTGCGTTTTAAGCATCACAGGTGCAGCGGTGTTGTCTTTCACCTTTAGTCAGTTAGGTGATGTCATTTTAGCTCAGCATTGTGTAGTGCTGTGTTCAGTTAAACCATATCTTGTGAATTAAGGCAACCAATTTCCTCAGATCATTTAAGTAAGCTCAGCATCAAATAAATTGGGATTTAAAAAAAAAACTTTTTGAAACATCTGGATAATAGTTTGAGTATGAAACGTTTTTTAGTTTACATCTTTAGTGGGGTTTTAGAATTGGGTGGATATTTAGAATATCCTCTAATCAGGATTGCACAATATAGTTTGTAATATAATGTGTTGTTTAGTGCTGTGTTAACTTGTACAGTATTAATACTGCAAAAAGGCAGTACTATGCAAATGGAAACTCAGCACAAAGCACTGAACTTTTTGAGCATTGTATGCTATAAGCTTCCAGTATAATCTCACATTTTTAAATCATTTTTACGAATAAATCTTCGATGTTACTGCTTCAACCACCATATCGACTATTTGTCAGTGAGTTTCATCTTGCATTATTAGATTACAGGTTATATCTCACAGTCAAAACACTGTATGTACCAGTACTCCTTATGATATTTATTCTAAATTGTGCAGTATTTGTATATTTCTGAAATAATTTGAGTTTTAGTGTACTTTTTTACCATTACCTTGCTTTTGACCTTCTCATATAAACGCACAGACGCCCACATTTTACACACACACTCATATGGCCCACAGTGCACTCATTCTAACACACACACACACACACCGCCCCTGCTACAAATGTGAACTCATCTAAATGGCCTCCCCAGGCGTGGTGCTGAATCTCTGATTTGAAGCCCAGTGATTTTATGAGCTACAGCCAATGCCTCCTCCAGAGAATAAAACACACACGCACCAGGACTGCAATGTAGATCAGAGCAGCTCACCCTCTCGCTCCCTCCCCAGCTGAATGCCGTTGTTGACCTCTCATTTCCCCCAGCTATTATCAAGTTGTCAGCTGCACTACACCGCATGAAAAATAGGACAGACCAGTTTGCGTCAGAGTGACTGCACCGATGCTCACTCGGCGTGAGCGGTAGGGTTCAAAAGTACCATGAAACATTTGTATTTCATCAGAATATTGATCGGGTTTTGACCAATATTTTTCCAACAAGTTTACATCATTCTACAGTAATAGAAGCCGGTTCTTATTTACAGAAAGCAGTGATGATGACTAATCATAACGTATAGAAGGCGTATTTGAGTCATGAGGTGTTGGTTGTTAATAGATGACAACAATTAACACCGTGTTAGATGGATACATGCACCACAGCAAGATATTCGGGTATGTCAGCACAAGATGTCCAGATATATTTGAACTTTGCACAGGTAAAAAAGATTTTGTTTCAAATTTTAAATGTTGAAATACTGTATTCTTGAATAACAAGTAAACCATTACCTTGCTTTTGACCCTCTCATACAAACGCACAGACACCCACAAGTAAGTAAGTAAGCAAGTAAGGCGACTCGGTTGTATTGAGAAAAAAGCTACTGTTGCACCCAGACCTAATTTATATAACTACAGGTTACAGTATATTATAGACTCAGATGGTAACACTTTGGGTTTTTTTTATTCAAATGTTCAAATAAAAAATGCAATATATTCTGTCACAGACCTTAAAGGAAAAGACTTTTAAAAATCGGCAATAATCAATTACGGTCTATTGGGGGGCACTTACTTACACTTACTAAGTATGCGCTGCAGGAGTGGTGGCGCAATCTGTCGCCTATCTAGTTCTCTAATGTATGGTATCTAATATCTAAAAAAGAAAAGAGTAACATTTTGTATTCATTTTTGATTTAACAAGAATGCTTTAATGCTTGATGATTTAATGGTTAGTAGTGGACTACCAAGTACTGTATGTTATATAATATATAATATATGTAAGATATTGAACACACAGGTGTGTGTTCATGCGAGTTTGCTGAGAATTTTACCTATGGGGAAAGGTGACCTTATGTTTAGTGAATTTGCCTCCGGACTTATTGGATCATCTTACCTCACTCCTTGCTTCACTCCAGACACAATAAATCTAAGCACTGCTCATTCCTTACTATATTTGTCCTTAGAATTTCAGAGCACTTCCATAGACCTGTTTACCCATTTTCTTCAGATAAGAACTTAGGTGTGTTGTGATTACAGTGTTATGGCTTTTTAGGCAGGTTTTGTCTACAAATATGTCATTCTGAATAAACAAGGATGTACTGTTGTCTGGACATATGCATAGTCCGACATCTCTTGGGAAGACGAACAACAACAAATTGCTCAGTACCTGGTGTGTATCATCCCAGCCAGAGATTTTGTAGCTCCAGCAACGTAATTCCAAAAGAATCTGAACACTTTTGGCCGTACCACTTACACAGCTGTGGGGGATTCCCAGGATGACGAAGCCAATAGACAATTTTGTTTAGATTTTTAAGGACCCAGACAGTTCAGATGGAGAGCATCACCATGCCAGTGTAGTCAAAACAATGACTCACAGCAAAGGTTGCTAAAAATCTGACTCGTGTCTTATCTGACTGCTTGAGCTTTAAGGCCTCAGGTTTAAAGCACGAGTTCATTATGGAAAGTTCTTGTAAGCTGTGGAGTGTAGCAAAAGGTTTTTCTTTCTGTTGTGAATCTCTCCTGCACACCTCTGTAATTGTGTTATGTGAATAGGTTTTTGTTTTTCCCCAGAAGGTCTTTATCTTCGGGGAAGGTGTGTGTGTTTGGGTGAATGTGTATGTAATGGAAGTGCTCTGGGGGGATGGTATATGGGAGCAGCAGCAGGCTGGTATCGATACTCTGATCTGTCTGTCAGACTAGCAGGGCAAGGTTAGGCTGCACAGGGAGGGGAGGGTGAGCATAAGCTCCTCATGGGACACACACCAAGGTTATGCAAGGACAGCCAAAACAGACCCCCTCCCCCACCTACACCATACCCACTCGAAACACGCACACACGCACACAAAGTGCCCTTCATGTCCATCGATTTTTGTTGAAATAGCGAGACGCCATGATGCTGTGGGGTCAGATTGCTGATGCTACTCAGCCGTCTGCCTCGGACTGCTGCTCATCATCGTCCCAGAATACCGGCATTCATCAGCGCTGCAGCACACCCTCTCCTTCATGGGCCAGGAAGCAAGTGTTGCCTTTCCTATATTATGTGCTTTAGAAATCGTACCTTTTTGTCAATATGATAAACAGCAGTCCTCAAATTGCCACGTTGATAAATAGAAATCTCAAAAAAAAATTATCGCCACAGTTTCCCCCACACTGTTTTTAGCTTATTTGGCACCTTTTCACAGGAATCACCAGTCCCGATCATAACACAAATGACATGACATGAAAACAGTTTAGTGCTCATTGATTAACATGCACATATGTCTTATTATTTAACCATCACAGACCTGGATGCAGAGTAGAACTAACAACAGTAATCCTACAGTAATATCTCAGACGCCCGGAGATGATGATGATGATGCTTTGTGAACTGTTAAATAGTGTTATGCAAGTTAGAATGGAAGAGTTTCACCCATGAGTGCTGCTTACCACAGCATGCAGTGTATCTACCAGTGTTCAGAAACTGTTCTTTTGTGCTATTGTAAATGCATCTTGTTTTTCCCAAATTCCGAAGTGATCTCTGAAAGCAGTGAATCACTTAAATAGGAAATTGAGGTCAGTGCTCAGATCTGGAAAAGGTCATCAGAATGTTTCTCTTCGCCGCTCTATCTCAAGTTGCACAAAATGGTCCAGCAACCTCAAATGCATTTGGCCACATTACTAGGCGTAGCAATACAGAAATCTAAGACATACAGTATTTCATGGTATGTACCATAAAATATTCTGAACAAGAGCTCGTGGCTATACTGACTTTATCTCAAAGCACCACTGAAAGTGATGCTGGGAAACGATATTTAAAGTAGGCAGAGAGAAATTACCTATTTTTATACACGATATGGTGTGTAACTGCCATCACTTTTATTTTCTATCTGTGTATGGTGGCCCTGAATCACAGTTTATTACACTTAATCACATACTGGGCTTTCAACATATCCAGACCCGACCACAGGTCACCTTGGCTGAAATCAAGACTTGTACCCGGTCCTACCTATGGGGATGTGTCTTCCAAATCCTAGTTAGGGTTGGATTAGCTCCTAATCACAGTAACTAAACACAGGCGATTCAGTTAAATAAGGTCTTCAGGGGCATCTGGATATTAAAGCCAGTTGTGTCAAAATGACGTATGATGAATGAAGGACGTTTATAATAATAATAATAATAATAATAATAATATATATGTGTATTTATTTATACAGAACTTTTCATTTTGAGTTCAAAATCTCAAAGTGCTTTACATATAAAAGATCAAAACACAGTAGT
>JAOUQW010000047.1:13655949-13674365 GCA_028565825.1 Olivaichthys viedmensis | reverse complement strand
AAGCTGGTCTACCAGTTTGACCAGCTTGGCCTGTGTTTTGGCAGCTGGTAGCTGGTCAGACCAAGCTGGATTTTTCAAATATTTTTTTTAATAAACTTTCAGTGTGCTTTCATTTTTGTGTTAGCATATTGCTGTACTTGCCTTTTTCTTCAGTGCCGAGTATCTCTGATTATATATCATTGTATTTGCTCATATATCAATAACCTAATAAAATAAAATCTGTCCAAAACCATTTCACCAATAAAATTCAACAGTTTCAGATAGCTTCAGATAATGGTTCAAATATAAAATATAATCTCTTTAAATGACATGTTCCATTACCCATTACAATTAAAACACCTACATAGGCGTTTACATGCAGTCCATTCAGTGTACAGGTAAAATAGCACATGTGTATTGCTAGCATAGCATTAAGCTGAAAGAAGACATCTCTCTTTAATTTCCCCATATGTGTTATTAACATTGTTAACTGTGTATGCTAGGTGCTACACTAGCAAATAAATAGCAAGTAATGCAATCCACTTACAACTACTGAAGTGGGATGTACGAAAAGTGTGTGCTAATGTTCTGTTTTGATAGTACAGCTCATGGTGTCTATAACATCGAGCCATTAGGCTGTACTACATGCTTCTGAGAGCATGTCATGAGATCATCAGGAGCATTTTGATTCCAGTAGTTTGTAAATGGTGGCTCAAGCATCAAGCATTCCAGCCCTTACTTTTCTTTTTTTTAAATACTCCATTTCCTCTTTTGGCAGACGCTTTTATCCAAAGCAACTTACAAGTGTGGCAGAATCTAATCCAAGCCTAGAGCTCAGCATTTGCGGGTTAAAGGTCTTGTTCAAGGGCACAGTGGTGCTCTTTGTCAGTTCACAACCTTCCGGTCACTAGCACAGAACATTTACCACTAAACTACTACCACTATGCATCTGTTGGTCAGCAACACCCTAATGGTATAATTTGCCTAAAAATGCTAAGGTCACAAATAATGACAAATTAACATCGATAGTAGGACAAGTAGCATTAGGGAAAATTACGCAGCTCCACCTCAAACAGTTGTTTATTGTTAGCCACATTAGTACTTTTCCAGTTATCAGTCAAACCTGATCTGATTTGGACACACCTCATTGCATTCTTTCAGAATACTTTGATTATTCTCAGCAGTAACATTACGTCAAAGTTTCCGCCATTTCTCTCAGCCACTCTATAATATATTATCAGGGTATATACTGCTCTCTTCCACACCCTTGGCTGAATGAGCTGATGTGCTCTATTCCAGGTATTACTCTCACTTTTTCCACTGAGAGAATGAAATGCAATCCTCCAATTCTCCGCAATGAACTCGGCTCTCTCTCTCTTGTTTTTTTGTTTTTTTTTCCCTCTTTCACTCCTCCCACATTATGGATGATCATCTGTTTACTGCTTTGCAGTACTGCTTGGATTTTAAAACATCTCTGGGAATTGGGACATGGGAACACAAATTTCCCTCCGTCTTTCCTTCGTTTCTTAACAAATAAAATCAACAAGGGGATTTTACTGGTCCTGGAAAAGCAATGCTTTCTCACAGATTGATCAGTCCAAGCTGTTGAGGCTAATTGATGTTGCTGTGTGGTTGCGAGCAGCACTCACATGATGCAGGCAGTGGTGGAGGGGGTTGGGGAATGGTGGCTCCTGGGACATGGCCCTCATCTTGCTGTGTCACTCTGCTAATTGCTTCATATTCAGAGCAAGTCTCTCTGACCATCTCGGCTCACTAGCTTTAAACCCACACAAATCTGTCTCTTTAGTTAGGATGTTGGTTGTTCGTTCTCAGTTCCAAATGCCACCAGTTGTTGTTATTGAGGTATATTATTATAATTGACAAAAGCAAACCAAAGGGCACAATAGACAACAGAGTTTGCCATAACACCAGCACTATTGTCATCCTCTGACCAGCCTCCACAGTAGTCTTGGAACGGTCGGAGATGTTATCTACTGACGTCAGCCTCATTAGGGCAAATGGAGTGTCCCAACTCCAGGAATGTAAATGCCTCTTGGCGTACCATTTTGGATGCACCATTATCTCTGGTTATGCAGGGTGTTTGGGGGAGAATTGGACCCAAGAGACAAAAGCAGTCTGTCCAGAGTCTGCTAAGAGAGAGAGAACCATTGGCCGAAGTCAATTTGTCAGACCCTGAAGGCATTCTTCCATAAGCACCATCTCTATTTTTTCAGAAACTATTAAGGAAATTACTTTTCACCAGCCAGCCATTAAAACTGGTCACAGGAGAAGGGCTTTCTACAGAAATTAGCTTTAGCTGAATGACCAGCAGCACAAGATATTAAACACATACCACAGAAAAATCTGTGGTATCTGTACTACTACTTCTTCTTTTTTTAAATACACTTAAATTAGATTTTATCATTAGGTCATGCTGTATTTCTATTTCTGTCTTAGATATAAATCATATTATCCTCTGTCCTTGGATGACTTTCGCAATGTAGAGAGGAAATTAGGTCTTGATAAAAGATCAGCTTATTCCTCTCTTTCTCCTTATTCCAGTCCTGCTAATTTTGGACTCCAGATTTTATTAGATAGTGGCCAACTTGCCAGTTGGTAATGTATCATTGGCCATAATAGGAACATTGCAGCATGGACCCAGATGCTCTCTGACCCATCACCTACATGTATGATGGAATTAGCAAGCTTTGTGCATTTGGATATCATGATATGGGAGATTGTACACTTAAAAATAAAGGTGTCATAAAATTACTATTTTTGGTTACCCAAAGAACCATTTTAGGTACCCCATTGAACCTTTCGGTCCATAATTATTTAACCATTTTTTGTTGTTGCCACAATAAAACTGAATAATCATTTTCTCCTATAAAGATCCTTCCACAATATGGTAACATTTATGGTGGGAAAATTTGTTTTAGTTCTGTTGTACAAACAAAAAATGGATAAAGATCAATCACTCAAAAGGTTCTATAGGAAACCAAAAAAATTATTATTTTATCACGCTAAAGAACCTTTTCTGGCACCTTTTTTTATAGCATGTATAGGGGAAGGTGTCACTCACCAAAATATGCTAACATTGCTAATAGTGAGCGAAAGCTAGTGGCGATCTTATTTAAATCATTCTAGCATTTGTGGAAAACCTACTCCTTTAAGTCCAAACACTTTTCCACAGTATCATCAATCTGGAGTCAAGCGTTTTTTAGCCACTTTACTGTAGTAGACGTATTGATCACCAATCCCATTAGTGCCAATGATGAATCCTCAGGGCTGCTCCATGGCCTGGGTTGCCTCATAACTACTTTACCATGCAATCTTCCATTTTGCGTCAACACAGTCAAACCTATATAGTATTAAAGAGAACTACAGTGCCATTGCACTGCTTGGAGGTATTTTCACCATGATGTAACTTGATTCCAACAAGCTCTGTAACAAATGTGAAGTGTATCTTCTGTCTTGGGTGTGGGGGAGGAACATCCCCCAATAAATCAATACGTATCATGCCTGTTAGGGGACCCAGAGCTCAGAGACATGGTTGAGAGCATTTTCAGAGGTCTGGGAGGCCACTGGAAGAGTGCTTGCTAAACTAGCCCTAGAAGTGGTAGTGCATCCTCATAAAACAATGGACTAATTGAAGGCTAGTATGAGCCCATTGACACTGTGGCCTGGTCATAGCCGTTTCCTGTTGTCCAGAGGACGGGCAAAGTGAGGAACATCTGTGTCTCCCTTTGTCTCTCTCTCCCTCTCTTTCTGTCTTTGTCCGAGTCAGGGATATGACCTCATTCACCCTGAGGTCCATGTACTGAATGATTGTTATGCCGATTCCTCAGGTTTAGCAGAATTTCTTTTTTAAATCCTTTTCTTATGCATTTGGCATATTAGTAGCAAACAGTAAGCCAAATGTATCAGATGACCCATGAGTTGAAGTGCAGAAACCGATGTTGTCTGGATATGCAGTGGTGGGTGGAGTCCTGCCTCCCACTACAGAATGTGGAAAGTGCAGGTCTTGTGAAGTAGTGTAGTAAACTTACTATTCCTCCCACTCATTGGCACTCTCTGTATCTCTTTCTGCCCCGCTTGTTGAGCATGAGGAGCATGAGGAGGATGATGGGTGGGAAGAAAGGGTCATATGCAGTTTGTGTTTTTTTGGCTTCCCGCCTGGTCTATTTCGAGTTCCGAGGCCTGAGATTTGCCTCCACTCTGAAGACCCATGCTGCAGAAATCAGATGTCACCAAGAAACAACCCAATGCAAAGGCCATGTTGTTCACACAGCTCTGTGTTAAGACAGAAAAAAAAACCAGATAGAGGGTAGGTAGTGGAGGCTGCACAATTTTGTGCTCGTTTTGTTAATGCAGTGGGGGGGAAAGTGCTATAAAAAATGACCTTGGTTGGAGTCGAAGAGGCCTAAAAATTCCTTCTTTTGCCCTTTCTCTCCAAAGATTGGCCGTCTCCAGTGATTGAGTTTGGAGCGCACACTGAAAGCTATTGAATCCAAACTGCCAACATGGATGTTACGGCTTAATGTTCTTAATTTAATTTTCCTGCTCTGCTGACTTCATTGATCATGGCGGGAAAGAGAAGCTGGCTGCTCTTCTTGGTCTTTTTTTGATACAGACATGCAAAAAGGGATCAATAAATCCAAATTGGTGGGGTCATTTAAGTAAAATACTTTCTGTAGTGTTCAGAACATCGTTTCCTGTGACCTCATGGTGTTATGAGTGTTGATTTTGCTTTTAACTCAACAATCAAATCCCATGAAACTAAAAGTTATGTGATGCCTAAATTGTTTTTATGCACTGTGTCTAGATCTTCCATGATTTATTTTCAATTATGCAGATGACAGGCCATCCACTTCCCACTTGCTCCGCTCCATGGCTGGTGACCTCAGCGGTTCCCTCGCTCCTCTGCTTGGTGAACGCAAGACGTCTGTGCCCTCCCACTCTAGCCAGCCAATGCTGTTCACCTTCGACATGCCTCTACGCCACTCCCATGGCCCCCTGTCCAACAGCGCCCCCCAGGACTACCTCCTTCTTCACCAGTGCATGAGCCGGAAGAGCGAGAGCACTCGGTAAGGGTCATGACCCCTGCACGCCACCCTTGTAGGCTTCCTATGGTATTGAAACGTCCGCTCAGAGTTCACAGGCCACACAACAACAATACTGCTAGATCTTACTCATTGTATAATGGGTTCATGTTTTTTTTCTTGAATTTCCAGAGCAACTTTCATATTCCATCTTTAGCCATCATTGGTTATTATTCTATTATTTGTCAACAAGGCTAATAGAACATGACAATGTGTTTTCCTTCTAAATATTGAAATGTAGTTCATGCATTTTGATTATTACCTCTGAATTTTAGGACTGAAAAATACCTCCAACTTTTCTCTCAGGAAGGTGTTTCAGAGAGCAGCATTTCTAAGTTAGCATAAGAACCTAAGCTAAATAGCAAGTATGAAATCATTTTTTATGAAATACCAGGTGTAATACCAGGAATAAGGAGTCATAAAATAAGGCTGGAAATATTCTGCTGATATAATAGCTTGCCATTTTGCAGCGAATTTGCGTATAGTTTTATAGTTCTATATTTAGTGCACAAAGCTTTCAGTGCATAAGTAGAGTTAATAAGACATGCTTAGCCTGGGTGAGTCAGTGGACCTGCCACACAAGGGTGCAACGTACTCTCCCAACATGGTATGCCTTTAGTCATCATGTGCAGAGATCTGCCAAAGCACTAGCTGCAGCACCTTTGTAAATTGTAAACACAACTTCTCTAGCCAGGTTACACCCTCACTTGTAATTATTGGGAACAGTGCTTATTGTTCACTTCTGTTATGCTAATAACCAACTTAACCAATAGCCAACTAGTTTATATACAGTAAATATATATATATATTGAACAGATGGTCAATCATTGATGACCACTGGTCATCTAAAAACACCTTTATTATTAACCCATGTGACATGACAGAAGGGCTGGGTTGCACACAGGTAAAAGTCACAGTGAATGTAGGTGACTTGCCATCAGTAGTTGTGAGGGAGGCTATTTAAAGAGAACCCAAGGCGTGACTTAGTTTAGTGTTAGTCCCTGAACATTACCCTATCATAGTGCTGTTTTCTCTCCCCGTGCTTTGTCTGTGCACTTATCAGATAATCATCGATAGTAAACATGATTTTCAGGCTCTTCTTTCCTGGGTGCTGTTTGCAGCCTCTGCAGTTTTCAGATAGCTGAAAGTGCTGAAGTGAGAGCTGCGAGGTTCTTCCACGCAGTTTAAACTGAATTTTGACAGGATTTGAATTGCATTCCATCTATTCCCTGAGTGTTGACCATTAGCGTTACCCTTACTTCTCTGGTCAGATTTTAAGCATAAATCACAGTGCCACAAAATCTTACTCTTCAGCCTTCTCAGTGGGTGCAGGCCTAACATGTCACCCATTCTCCTCCAGTTTCCTCCATATTGTACTGTGACATCATCAATGACGCCAAAGCGAGATTGAAGAGCTGATGTTCCATTCATCACAGAGTAATCAATGTTCTTCATGGAGCATTTCATGGGTCGATGGTACCTAATGAGTAGTGTTTGACATATAGAACCATCATTATACTGTGAAGGATTTGGTGATGTAGCAGGATTTAGACCAGGTTCTTTCATGTGAGCAAAATGAACTGAAGGCAGCATGTGAAAATGAGTGATCTGTATCAAATCTTGTGAAAATGAACACACTGCATATGGAAAATAAAATGGCAGGTTTGAAATTCCTGTAGGTTCCTTAAGGTTTGGAATAATATTTTGCACGGGTAAAATACTATAGTAGTATAATATATATAATATAATAGTTTCATATTGTTAACAAAATCCTGTTGCCAGGTAGAGCCATTGACCTTAAACTCCTAACCCAGCTTATAACTCCTTATAAGTTATTTTGTTTAAGAATTTAAGAATTCGTGTAAACAGTACAAAGGACGTCCTTTCTGACGTCCTCAGAACGTTCCAAGTACGTCTTCTTGCTACTATAGAAACGTTTACAATATGCAAGACCAAATATGTACATTGTTGAGTGTCCTCTTAATGTCATAATTGCAGCATCATTTCAAAACTTATATAGGACCTGTCGTAACATTTCATAAAGGTACCAGAACGTCCTTTTAACACTTTTTTGCATAACATTATCAAGCAGACCAAAATCGGATGTTCACTAACATTATGGGGATGGCCGTCCTGTATGTAGATATATAGTTTTTAAACACAGCATCTGTACAAGGTATGCACTCCAAACACACCCTCTACTGGTACAAACTAGATTTTAAAAGATCTAATATCTTGCTTTGACATTAGTCTTTAATGTTAGAAAAGCTGCAGCTTTTTCTATTGTAGGTTTTTTTTTCTATTTATTTATTTATTTATTTATTTTTATTTATTTATTTATTTTTGCTATGACCAAAGAACCAAATCTTAGAATAGAGCATCTAAGCCTTTACACTATGGTAAAGTTTATTTATATATTTACGTATGGACCTCATAAGAAAAAATGGAAGGAAATTCAGGGAGACTGTTGTGTGTGTGCGTCTGTATATGGGTCAAAGACGAAAGGGTTTCCAAAACAGCAAAAAATAAGAATGTAATATGAATTAATTTCATGGCTCTATACTAGGCATTTGGATGTTTTCATTTTCTTTAAAAATAAGGTCAAAATACAATTTAAAAAGAATTAACATTAAATTGAAATATTCAATTGAAATTTAATTCAGTATAACAGATAATTGTAAAAAGATGTACTACTTGGATAACATTAGACCCCACCAAATAGATAGATACATAGAGAGAGAGACAGAGAGATCTCTATAAAACTCCTATTTGTTCTTTGTTTATCAGTAAGAAGTTATTCTAAAGATGTGAATTTTATTTAAAAATGTAAAAGTTTTTATCAATCTTCGTTTTTATAATATCTGAGTGAAATAAAAGTATATGGTTTTATTTTCATATTAAATACTGCTGTTATACCATATGCAAACCCTGTTAGTTTTTGACCCCTGTACTGTATATTTCTTCATCAGGAGTGCCAGTTTCTCGCAGGCGCAGCGTGGCAGCCTGTTGCTGGGCAGTGATTCAGCAGTACAGCGTCTTACTCATGGCTTCTCGCAGTGTCTGAACGGGACGGGCTCTCAGCTGCACGGCTCCTACAGCCTACCCAAATCCAACAAACCGCTCGGAGTGCGTGCAGATTCTCCCCATGAGGCCTGCTACATGCTGCCACGAGCCCACAGTGCCGAGGAGCCTTCTGACCTGGAATCTGAAGAAATCTATTCCTATAAGACACCCTGCAACGCCCTCGCTACTCCGCACTTCAACGAGCAATGCCCTCCGGACAACTATGATCTGCCTGGCACGCCTGGCTCTTTCTACCAGATCCCTCGCACATTCGATAGGAACCACAATGCTCTGACACCGAACAGTGCAGATTCAACGGGTGGACCCCCACCACCCAGACCACCCAAACCCAGCCTGGCCTCAGAGATGCGCTGGGGAAGCCCTCAGTCCCTCGGAGGACAGAACGGAGAAGTGGCCACCGTTTCAGTCATCCCACGGAGGAACACGCTTCCAGCGGTGGAGAACATCAAGCTTCACAGAGGTATTGTAATACAGTACAATTAAAAGATAAAGTTAAATTACCTTAGATTTAGATTTTCAGATTGAAATGCAAAAGCCTCATATCTCCTCAAATACTTTGCTCAGTGTCTAGAGTTTGTGTGTTACATTTGTGTCTTAAACCATTTTATTGGCTTTAGTAACTTAGAAAGTCATACATTTTCCTTAGGTCACCTTGACTTTTTACTACATGATCAACATGATGTTGGTGACTGAAAACTTTATAAACATTTAGATTTACATCTCCACTCCACTTACAAAGAAAGTCAAAGTAGTAAAGAGTACATGGAGAATATGAAAGGATTTCTAACCTCATAATTAGTGTCTTCACATACGCATCACAGAAATTGCTTTCCTTAAATTCCTTGAAAACCGTCGCTTTTTCTCACTTCATTTCACCCCGATCAGCTAAAGCATTTACTTCAGCTCATAATCTCGGACTTTCATTGACTGCTGCCTGTTGCCATGTTCAGTCATAGACTAGTTCTTTTCCATTCTCTCTTCCCGTATCTTCATCTCTCTTCCATTCTCCATTCACTGCTCACATCTGATTTGAAACAGAGGCAATCTGGCATGTGCGGCTCTGATCTGCAGGGAGGATAATGAAATTCAAGCCATGCATGCAGTCCCAGAGTGGCTCGTTCCGGCCTGATAAGCAGAGAAAAAAACAGACGAGCAGGCTCCATTCTCGGCCTCCATGGTAGCTCTGTGCTCAGCAAGCCCAGGCCAGCGTGTCTGGAGTAACAGGAAGTGACCTTTTGACCCTGCTGGCTAAATAACAGTCTGTTCACGCACCTGTGCTCGACGGCCATGTTCCCAGAAAGGATAATTGGGAGGCAATGGAGTGTATGATGAAGTAGTTACATGCATTGACCACTCTGAGAAAGTATTAGTCATTGTATTAAAATTTATGCAGGAATGACTGACCTTTTAACACAGTCCAGGAGACACTCTCGTGAATGTTCCAGCAAACTTTATTATCGAAAGGATTTTTTATGTTTATCTTCTCCTCTTGCAGGATCCTCGTTTGAGACCAACAATCATCAGCGTCCAAACTATTTCAATAACTCTGGTCAGTCAGTAGAATCTGTCAACGATGGCTACAGCTCCTACCTGGTAAAACACTTAGTTATACCTACATCATCTCTTGTTCACATAGAATTAGACTCAGAGCAGTGGACATACCACAAGCTATAAATATTCATGAGTTTGAATTTAATTAATTAAACTTTGGAGACATACAGTGACATAGACCCAAGTAATTATGTCTGTCTGACCCTACAGTATAGCATTTTTTTCATGCTCACCTCTTTTGGCAGAGAGAGAAAGCTCCACTGACTCGCTCGGACAGTGGAAATTCCGAAGACAACTACGTACCTATGAATCCTGGCTCCTCTACCTCTCCTCTTAACGCTGCCCTGGCAGACAGCCCCAAGAACAACTACATCCCCATGAGTCCCGGTCCACACCACTTTGACTTCCCGGGATTCTCTGCCACGCTGCCAGCCAGAAAAGGCAGCACGGCGTCGATGTGCTATCGACCGGGCCGCGTGAGTGACGTCACGCCGCCGCCAATTAACCGCAACCTTAAGCCTAACAGAAAAGGTGAGGGCCATGTGTTGATCATTTCAAGGGGGTCCTCAAGCTACCCCTGAAATATCCTTTCTTAAAGTACCCCCAGATCTTTAGCTAAATTTGTCATATTAGTTGCAAACTCTACTTAAAAAAACAAATGAAACCTGCTTAAAAATGGATTCAATTAAATAAATAGCACGAGTGTGATCTAAAGGTACTCTCCGTAATAGAAAGCCAGGATATTGGACGTTTTTCTGGCAGTTAAAAATAAATCGAAATCCATCTGAGATTCCCGATATAGCATTGTCAATCAGCTCAAGATTTCTTTGGTCAGAGATCGTCAGTTGTAGTTTGTCAATAATGAGTTATCTGCATTATAGGATAGGATAGATCTCCGTTGTTCTAGCTGCTCTAGCTAGTCCAGCTATCCCAAAGCACCTGCTATAAAATATTCTTGGCGCCGCCGCTATTTCAGATGTGTTGAGCGCATGTATGAGCCACTGCCTGTCCATTTGTTATGGAATTGGGCCAGTCTCTACAAGACATCACTAAATCACCTAATAATTTAAAAGCACGTATTCAATACTACAATCATTTTAATACTTGTTAATCATTTGTTTGTCATTCATAGTAAAGCCAATGCCTCTGGACCTGAGGAACAATGGCATCATTGATGAGCTTCCTTTTAAAAGCCCTGTCACCTTGTCCTGGACCAGACCCATGTAAGCTCTCGATTTTGACTGTACAATTACAAAATTTGAGCACTGTTGTTTCAGTAGATGATGGGTTTCTCGGACTTACAATTATATCATACGTCGTATTTGTTAGCTTTGGAAATTTTCAATGACGTCACCCATTAACATTCTCAGAGCTCAGAATTGTATCTTGTATCACTGCTGCTGGTTTGTTGATGTTTCTTTTGTGAAATAGGCACTTCTTATAGACGTGACTATATTTGATAACAGTATGGCTATAACTCAGGATCAGCAGGAAAGACAATTTTGCATCTTGGCTGGATGGATGTCAGTTAAAAATGCACTTTAGGAGAAAAACACTCAGTACAGAGGCTTTTTACTAAGCATCACTTTTTATCTTTAATTCCAGGCCTGTTATGAACTCAATCTCTTCACAACACTGTCGGCCCATCTCCACTCAGAGCATCACCAGCACTGATTCTGCAGACAGTGAGGAGAATTATGTGGCAATGGTACGTTTAACCCCAGAATGCTGGTGAGATTAAATTAGAACATCGCTGCTCCTCAGGTCATTGTGGGAAAAAGACCTGAGTTTCTGTTCTGTGAAACTAGCGATATTGGGCTAATGAGTGAGCACCAGGTTTATCAATGTAGACCTTTTCCATTCATCAAACTAATGCATACATTTATAGACAAAAAACAGTTTGTCTTGCTGTCTGGTGCATTGTCAATCTATCATTTTGTATATAGACCAGTTTTCATCCCTCATCTTCGTTTGCAATGTAAAGAGTGACAATTAAGATGCCTTTGGTAGGTCACACCACAGCCTATCAGAAAGTCTTATTCGGCTCTGGTCGAGGTAGTTTAGTGAATTGAAGAGTCCACTGACAAGAGGAACTTTTGGTTCTCTGATGATACTGTCTGTCTGCCACTTCCTCCACATTACAGTCATTGTTAGCCTCTTTTTTGACAGCTATTGTGTGTTGTTTTTAGTTAAAAATAACGAAATTTTCATTTTTGATTGCATTTTGGGGAATTCCTCCACAAATCGTATTAAAATGTTTGGAAGACTAGCAGTAGTTTATATTCATACAGCTCACTATATAATCTTAAAGACATTATTTGACAGCTCCTCCTCTACCAAATCTCCATTGTGCTTATCTTTTAGATTTTTAAGTCAGAAGACTTTTGGCTGTCAAGTGAGCCCCAGGCTCTGTAAACGAGAAAAAACAAATGATGTGGACCACCAACATCTTTCCAATCCTTGACAAGGACGCATCCCTACTTTTCTGTCAACATCGTTGCCTATCAATTCAGAAATCGCTTCTCTTGCACGGGTATTCAGTTGTTCTAGCTTAGGCAGAGGGCATGTATGATGTTTAGGAAGCGTGGTTTGGAGGGAACACTGAAGGAGGACTGTATTTTTCAAAACTAGCTTGAGCTAACTTCAGCTAACTTCCGCCAAAATCGCTGATTGGATCTTTAACCAGATAAGATTAAGTGCTGTAGATTTGTTTCTAAATCTACATTTAGGAATATTGCATTCAGGGTAAAAGCTATTTATACCATTTCAACGTATTGTGCTTTCTTTACCCTATTTGTTTATTTATATAATGTTATTGCAGTAGCAACACTCAGAGACTTTATGTCTGACTCCTGAGTTATGATTGTGTGTATCTGTAGCAAAACCCAGCATCTACCTCGCCAGCGGTGAGTGGCACCAGCAGCCCTGCTTCTAGGAAAGGTGGTAACGTCGACTACTTGGCTCTGGATTTCCAGTCTGGCTCCCCTGGTCCACACAGAAAGGTAACTTAAACATATCTTCCCACCATAAAAGGCATGCAAGTTGAAACTGCAAACCTCATATGATTTTATTTACCTGTAGGTTTGTTGTTTTGATACACTCAACATGTGTGACGGTTTTCAGTCATCCAGGTCATGTTGATTGTATCTCATAGTAGTCTTGGCGACTGGACTTGTTCAATCATGAAGACGTTTTGACACTCATCTGAGGGACTTCATCGGGTCTAGTGAACGGTGGGAAAATACCTGCTATTTCAACACTGTGTGTGACTCACACCTGTGATATCATGAAACCAACATGGCATAAAATCATCGGGGTAAACATGTCAGAACGGTGGAGTAAGTAAGCGATAGGTGGTGTTGCACACCTCCCCCTGCCCACAGGAGGGCAAATTCCTAAAGCCAGGGTTATACTTGCTGCATGACTACATGTACGCGTGCAGACGCCACAGCTATGCAAGCGTCATTAATCACATACTCGCTTCTGTAACTTTCGTATATCTGGAAGATTAAAAAATGTCCACTAGGGGGCAGGTCAGAGCCAAAACAGACCTCGCCAGCCCTGGAATATTTTCTTTTGCTACTTCCTCTGATTTTGCACAAGGTAAACAGTGAAGCTGACGGGAGTTGATGAGGCTATGATGATGTGTATGTTGAGAAAATGGCAGATACAGCGGCAGCGGTGCCAACGTAGGTGTATCGGGCCATTAAACCAATCTCATCGCCACAACGGAGAGTATATTTCTCTTGTCCTACCGATCGGCTGCGCTGCTTCACTATACTGCCCCTGCCGTTTACGCTGGTATTGTCCCAAGCTTTTTGGGACGTGCACAATCGACGTGCCGAATGAACGTGGGATACGTGCGGCAGCCATCATGCGTATACGTACGCGTAGATAACAGCAAGTATAACCCCGGCCTAAGACTCCTCTGTTTATCTACACCTGAAGGACAAGGAACACTCCTTTGATGACATCCATGTACCCATTCTGGACATAGAAGACAGCTGGTTAGAATGAGAAGTAAAAGTAAACATCCTATCGTACTTACAATACTGTCTCTGCATTTTTACCCCGGCGGTTTAATATCAATTTACACATCCGGACCCTGGTGTCATGTTTGTGAATCGTAAACAGTGTTGAAATAGCGGAGAGTATCGCACCCTTCAGAAGAACCGATGAAGCCCCTCGGATGATGTCGAAATGTGTCACTGTCAGGCTCTTGTTCTCCATTCACCTAGCCCACTTCATCCTTAATCTCTCCCCACAGCCTTCCACCTCCTCAGCGACGTCAGATGAGAAGGTCGACTACGTCCAAGTGGACAAGGAGAAGACTCAGGCCCTTCAAAACACCATGCAGGAGTGGACGGATGTCCGTCAATCCAGCGAGCCGGCCAAAGGCATTAAGTCCTGACAGAGTGCTAACATGCTAACGTGCTAATGCTGGCAGCGAGATGGCACACACTGCACGTGGGCCTCCTCATCAATTCCTTCTCCATCAGACCGGTGTGCCATGACATATTAGTAACTTTTTCCTTCAGAAATACACAGGATTCAACAGGACTTGTCAAGACCTTACAAGATGGAACCCAAAGCCATAACAAACCCGTGGTCTTATTGAGGAAAAAAATAGCCTTTATTCATCAAAGACCTGCCTTGCCTGATAACTATGGAGAGAGATTAGTCTCATAATTATTGACAAAGGGTTGTATCATGATCCATCAATAAGAGACATTTTAGAAATGTGTTTCATTATGTACAAACAAATGGCTCAGAACTTGTGTCTTTACAAGTTGTTTGAATGAATATGCAAGTATCTGTACAAATAGACACCAGTTTTCCTTTTGTACAAATACCGTAGACTTTGTATATAAAACTCGAGGTGCAGTTCAACATGTGTTTCCAATTCGGCGACATCATTTTGAGACTTTCGTCTTTTCAGGGTTTTTTTTTTTTTTTTTGAGACTTTCCTAGCATCGCCCTCAAGCAACTACAATTCTTGCAAGCTTGCTAGCCCAGCTAGCCAGCCAGCAAGCATGATAAAGATGTTCAGATGTGCAATCAATCGGCGCACAGGCCTTCTTGAGCACAGCCAAAATAATAGCATCATAAAACAACACTGCCCTGGAGCTACTACAATTTTTGTAAGCTTACTAACATTAGCTTGCGTATGTTGGCTCAGCAAGCATGATTTGGCAGATGGAAATTAGGCTGGAATAAAACAAACAGGACTATCCAACTTAACATGAAAAAGTGTTAGATTAATTTTATCCAGGCCAGGAAATGTATCTATTATTTGAAAGTTTATTGCTAACTTAACCGCTAATTTAGCAGCCACAAGCTCCCGTTCTATAGAACTCTAACAGTAATAAGGCTGCTAATAAAGGCTCAAAAGGAAAAATCAGCAGCCTCACAGATTGATTATACAGTACATCAAGTGACCATTTCATAGCATTAGTTCAAAAACACAGCCTTTTTTGGGGGGATAACTTATTAGGTTAATGCTCCTAAGTCTGATGTAGATATAATTGTCTTCCTGTGCTAACCAACATAAAGAAGCTGGCATTAGCAAGTTTGTGGAACGTCACCAAAATACACACAATACTTGATACACCAGTGCAGATTTAACACACAAGTCTTACACTTGTCTGTGAATAGTGAAACGCATTTGTGATGTGTCTCACTGATTAACCATGATACACACATTTGTCAATAACTATAACACTAATCTCTCTCCATACCCTTGTAATTGATTGCCTCATGTTTGAAAAAAACTAAGTATAAACCTCAAGTCAGTGCAGTTGCAGCATGAGTTGCATGCAGTTGCCTTTTTATTTGGGAGTGCAATATGGGTCACAGAGATCATCGATTCGTGGAAAGTCATCTTTAGTGCAGTGTCATCAATACCGACAAATGGGCACTGCGTGAAATTTAAATAGCGGTGTTCTTTTCAGAGTTGAGCGAGTTTACAATGACAACTTGCCAGTCAAACTGTATTGCAATCTGACTTCTATTGATTATGGGAAGGAAGAAGGCTGAATAACATTATCAGTGCCTGAGCAAACATGAGACTCGGCTAAAGAATGGCAAAACTCATTGGTGTGTGGGGTAAAGAACAAGATTTTCAATTTATAAAACTATATTCGAGTATTGTAGCTGAGCTGTGCATTGAGAGATCCACCCATGCAGATTTAGCTTAGCTGTGCATGTTTGGTCGGGAATACAATGAAAACAGATCACGCATTCTCTCTGTAGAGACTTGGCAATAAATTGGATTTGCTTGTCCTTGCCAAACGCTGTGCTTATGGACAAAATGATTTCTTTCAGGTTGTTTTGGTCTTCAACTATGTATTAGATAGAATATAGAAGAGATACAATAAATATTGAAGTGGTTCTCGAGGAAGTAGTGACCTGATATGCATATTTTGTCTCCTGGATTCAAGGCCATATTGATAAAAAGATGCAATTGTGCGCCAGCTGAAGTGCCACACTAGTCTGTATTCATGACAGGACAGATAAGGTGTTTTGAAAATCACAAGCATTAATTTTTTATAGTTTTTTATATACTTACAGAGATTGTTTTTATTTGCATAGGGTGTTACAAGTATAAGTGCACCTCTGGTATTTTCAGTCTGCATGACAGCTGTAGTGAACCAACACTAAAGCATCACTGACCTACTTGTCATTCCAATCAATCACTTTTGGTGCAGCTCCATGTAAACTCTGTGAACTAATGCTTTATGTCTATCCAGATTAATATGAGGTCACGACTGTGCGTAAGTGTGACGCCACTATGAAACAGCCAAGTATTATGAAATGAACCAGGTGAGTAAGTTAGGGTTATCCTGAAGGTTGGAAACCCATTGAATTACAGGTCAAATTTGCATATTTGCATTAGTAATGAAGAGTGTTACTTTTTCAAGAGCGTGCAGACAGCATTGCCAATTACTTGTAATTCTTGTAATTCTTGTGCTACTGCTACAATGCATTCTGTCTTGAAATGCTGCACGCAGTTCCTATTTAAAAGCGCTGTCATAAAATGCCTTCAGATTTCACCGGTGATGTTTGTGCTGTTGCTAGGCTAAAGTGAGAAGGAAATGGCAATCACATATGACATTAAGTCAAATTAGGGGTTAAGACAAACTGAAGAACCCTAAAGCGTTCTAGATTTAACCCTTTTTTTTTTTCTTAAGAGTGTAGGCCCGGGATCTCCAAAATATACATTTGTATGAGATGTCTTGAGACATTATCTATGCCTTTAAATTGAAAAAATGAAAATGCCTTCAAAATTTCAGTGTCTTTTGAAAATGTCATTACATGTTCATAATATTCATAAAGCCATCCCCTATTTATTATTAGTTATGTGAAGCCTCCTTCGTTAATCCAAGTCCTCCTTTGCTTTTGGATTACAGCGTTTTGTCAGCATGGATTATGGGGCTGCCTTTTTGAAACAATGACATTGGAAACCTTTGGAGATGCACTTCTGTGGTAATGGTTCTGTGAATGGCTGAACGACTGAAATTGGTTATTCCCCAATGCCTTTGTCTGTGCTGAAAGTGAAATGTGTAATGTGCTGTCCTGGGAGAGCACCTGTAAGTGAACTGAATATCTGTGTTGTGGTAGCGCGTATGCTGTAGTGTGTTGGATGACTTGTTCTCTGAGCACGATAGAAGAAAAAAAAAAACCTGTTCAGCTTTTCTTTTACCGAGTTCTTTTTTGAGTAATGTACACTTTGTCTTATTTCTACTATTACTGTAAAGCATTTCTATCCAATTGCTTGTGACTTAATTTATTAATTTATTGCGTGTGTTCGCAGGAAGAAAAACCTTGTAAGAATGACAATTTGTGGCTCTACTAACATTAATTTATGCTACGTGTCTTGATCTTTGTGAAGCAATATGCCAAGTAAAGCCAGTAAAATGTGGTACTTTTGGGATACACAGAAAACAGATTGTTATTCCATGATATTATATCCTCAGAATTATGACCAAAATAAACTGCAGTGAAAACACGAGGTTCCAGACATTGTCTTGTGAAGGGAAATGTGATTATACATTTTTAGCAAGTCTCCGTTAATTGCAGTTGATGCGGCAGGTCACATGACTCTAAACTTGTCTTCAAACTTAAGTCAGAAAGAAGTCATTTTTAGGAAGAATGGTATGAATAATTCATGGTAAGATAACCATACAACCCAATATTGCATTTTTTGGTATATAACGGTATCTCCCTACAATTTCACATTTTTAAAAGACTGACATCAAAGGATACGTAACACTGATTCCTTAAGAAAACTGTCCTCAGCCTACAATCATTTATTAAGACTACTTTTTAAAAATGTTGTTGCAAATTTCAAGGGACCTTTAAATTATGTTTTTGGTGACATTATTATCTTTACTGCTATAGCATAATGCTAATGGTAAAGCTATTTTGGGTTTCCTTTTCACAGTATACTTCCATACATCCCATTTAAAAATGTTCATGAATTTAATTTTTTTTTCTGGCTTTTTGCCTGTATGTTGATTTTGTTTCCCTTGCCCTATTTCCCTATTTGCTTGATTTGAAATAGAGAGAGACAGATTCCTTAAGCATGTATGTATATGTACAGTGGGGTCCAAAAATCTGAGACCACATTGAAAATCCACCACCATGTTTCACTGTTGATCTCTCTTCTGTTCGTCTCCTTACATAAACCCTTCTGTTACT
>JAOUQW010000047.1:13639679-13651560 GCA_028565825.1 Olivaichthys viedmensis | reverse complement strand
CTGAAAGCTTGGTAATTCCAACACCGCATAGACTTTACATAGACATTTTTCTTTCACTAGTGCTATTCATCTGTAAAGATGTCTAAATGCTTCTGAAGGGCATTGAGGTGTAGATTGTCTCTCTGTGTGTGTGTGGGGGGGGAAAAGTACACTAAAGGGGTGGTGTATAGGACAAGGGTGCATTTGCAGAATGTACACATAATGGCATTACTGTGTTGACCTTTTTAGTTGCTCTGTTATTCCTAATACTCACCGGATTTGGTCAAAATACCAACAAGGCTGATCTGAATGATGATTTAAATCGACATGAGCCAGATATGAGGAATTAAGTCTGCATGCATTGCACAGGAGTAATAGACCTCACGGAGATGTGATTTTTAGGTCAGAGTTGGGGTGGCGAGGTTTATTGCACCATGTGCCACCCATGTAGCCACACTCCTGTTGTGAAGACCGATGTCCCTATCAAGATGGGAATAGATGACAGTTTTGAGAGGGTGAGGACATTTGGCTCGTCCCTACGATAAAAAGTGCTTCTTTTTTTTTTTTACAAAAGAGGCAGCTTTCATTTGGAAAACACGTGTATGCACGTGAGAGAGATAGAGAGAGAGATTAATTTTGTACAACAGGGTGGTACCTGATACCTTAAAGCCTAATGGGAAATACTGTACATTGGATGAATGCACTGCCTTTGCTATTGTAAATACTACAGCTGGTCTGAAAATGGTCTTATTTGTGAGACATGGGACAATTCCTATCTACAGCTATGCCAAGTTAACACTGTGGAAACATTGTGGAAATCTGTTGGTGCTCCTGCTAACACTATGAGAAGGATATTAAGCCTAGTCATGGACTAATGTGAGGCGTCTTCTCCGCTAAAAACCTCTTTTTGTGTATGACCAGAACCTGTGACGGGAAAGCGGCTAACGTGGCTCAGTAAAGCACACTGGGATAATGATAAGACCTCCGTTTCAATGAGAATCCATGAGCTTGAGGAAGCCCCTGAGGTCAATAGGACAGTGCTGGGCTTTTGTTCTCTCTCCCCACGTCTTCCTCATTACTTTCCCTGTTTGACACCCATTAAAGCTGTTAAATCAATTAAACATCTCTGCCCGTTGAAATTACTACAGACTTCACACATTGTGTTCCCTTGAGATGCTCAAACCTACACAAACATTGCGCTCTCACCAATTCAGAAAAAACAAAAGTTGCCTTGGGAATTGTTTCCGTGCCATCCATTGTCATTGGGTACTACCAAGGGTTTTAACATACTGCTCTAAAAGCACCTTCTTGAATAAACGTTGTCCGTAAAACGGTTTGAAGCACGCGTCCAGAGCATAAATGTTTAATGCCATTGAATATATTTCCTGGTTGTGTTTACTCAAAGTCAAACAGGCCTTGAAAACGTGGTTGTTGGGGGCCGCCCAGTGATTTAGTGCCCTGGGCATCAGGACTCTTTTTGTTATTTCCTAATTTCAAGGTAGTGACAGATCTGGGAACAGAGGGAGGGCCATGTGGAGCGCACTCTCACGGAAGGAGAGACCAGTTCCGTCTAGTTGTGTTTGCTCATCTGAAGCCAGATAGCACAGAGATCAGGAGACACATTAACTGCGTTCAGCGAGCCCCTTTGATTAACCACATGTTTGGTATTTCACACACATCTGTGTTACAGGGTAGAACTTTTGGTTGAGGATATAGACCCTTAGTGAACACTTGGTGCTTCTGTAAAATATGACATCCTGCTATGTGGTGTTTAGTGTATTACAAAATGATTGGCTCTGATTAAGCCTGACATGGCAGGCATGAAAATAATATGAGGAAGCAGGAAATGCCTAAGTGTCTGGTGGCGTTTCTTGGCTTTGGAGCTGTATGAGAGAAAGCTGGAGCTGCGCCTGACCCTGGATACACTCTTCTGTTTCATGAATCCTAAGAGACCACTCTAAGCCCAGAAAAGGTGAGCGTCTCACAGTGGATAACAAGAATACTCTCATGATTGGCTTTTATCCAGATGAGGAACATTAGTCTTAAACAGAGCAACCTTCACCATTGGAAGAATGCCAGACCTCCTGTTACTTTAGTAATGTATAGCACAGGATCTTGTATTCCTGTTAGTGTGGTGATAAAAGTTCGTTTTTTCTCCTCGGCTCTGTGAAACATGTTGCGCCATTGCCGTTTCATATTTTTTAGTTTACATTTTAGCACTACTCATTCAAACCTGCCCACCCCAAAGCGAAAGGTACAAAGCAAGCCATGAAAAGGTTTATGTTAGAACCAGAAATAAAGCTGAAAAGTAGAGAAAAAAAGAAGGCGGCTATGGAAAGGGAACACAAATGAGGGGAGTTTGGTGTAAAACTCCAGTGGAATTGTTCGCGCTGCAGAAATCAAAGGCATTCCGGGCTCATCTGCGCTAGCTCTCCTAGCGGCATCTTTGTGAGGCGCCTCCTGTGTACGCCTCATGTTTTATTCACAGCCTGTGAGATGGCTGAGGCTTTGAAGACCACTGAAACTGTTCAGCATAATACAGCTCCTGCTTCAGTTTGCACAACATAATGGCTCCAGGTCAAGATTGCCCCCTCAGTATGATCTTTAAGACCAAACCTAAGACTGGCCTTGCCTGCACAATCCTAACCTTATTTGTTCTGAGAGGAAGTGGTGATGAAACCGGGCTCAGAAAAACGTACAAAAAGAAATTCTTCGAACCCACGCACACACAATGGAAAGCAATCAGCGACGAGCACAGGCTCGCCGTCTCATATGGCTAGAGCAGCGATGTCATCGTCTTTGTCTAACTGTATGGGGCTAAATTCGAATACCAGTCGTGTGTTGAGAGCCTAGATTTAGTAGCTATGATTTAGGTCTTGAAACTGTGGCATAGTTACATTTTGTCCAACCCATTGAGAACGCAAAAGGGTGAAATAAACGCAAATAGCTTTGACCTCTCAAATCTGCGTGCTGACATTTTGATATTCGCAAATGTTCCCTGTGCATGTAATTCATGATACTTTCGTGATGAATCCAACCATTTGCTATCATTTTACTGCATGGTTTAAATGTTGTTTGTATTCACTGGGTTTCAAAGTCATTGTCGATTTGAGACTGTTTGATGGAATTGAGTCGTGCTGCAGATTATTAATATGCTAGAGAAGCTTATTAGGGTGTGTTGGACTGTGGTTGGCAGTCTGTGAGAGCTGTGCTTCGTAGCAGGAACGTGCTGAGGCCTGATCTGAACAAGAAGAGTGTATTTACTGAACCATTCTCTCAGTGAGTTGATACACTGGATTCTAAACTGTACTGCTATAGTAAAACTTATTCTCCACATTCACTGTTGGTAGTATGATACAGTAACTGATAATAAATCTTTAAGAAGCAGATGTTCAGACTCTTTATCAGGCCTTTACTACAGGCAGCCCTTTACAATGTTTCAAATGGCCCAATTAATACAACAAATAATCATTCATAATAATGAAAAACACTAATAAAAAAAAAGTTTAAAAAGTCTGGAACCATTGAAATTTTGCCAGGCAAAGGATAGCATATATTAGCAAATCGTCAGCAGCGGACAGTTGCCATTAGCGCTATTTAACTCAACGTCATTTGCACGCTCCAAAAGTAAGTTAACATTTCACTGGTGAGTTAAATCTGAATGTTAGCTAGCTAAGTCGGGTCAGCCACACGCGGAACGGTGCATAGTGACCGTCCGTTCAATCCACACCGCACGCGTTCTTCTCAAATGTACAACAGTGGTATTAAAAAATGGGGGATGGGGACAGCCGAAGTTAGGCCAGCTGTAATTATAACACAGCTCAATAAAGACGTGGCATGAGATAGTGGGGCAGTAAACAAACAGAATATGCGTATTTTTTCCATGAGTATCACTACCGTACAAACACTTTGCTACACAATTGCATGATCATTAGATTATGATTTGAAATAAAGTTCACGTATAGAAAAGCATATAGAAAGCTGAAGTGTGGGATTTGAACGCATCTCCACGGAGTTTACGCTTCACTTACGCGCGTAAGTGAAAAATAAATAGAAAGGACGCGTAAAACAAGCGCAGCAGGGGCACGTGGGCTCGCGTCTTTTACGCATCTAACGGAGTCGATCTGGATTGAAACGCTTGTTAAGATATCTTGTTTTCAACAGATAACACTTTAGTGTTATCTGTTGAAAAAACGCTTCAGGAACGCGTCCGGTGTGAATTGGTCTTTAGCCAACTAGCCAGCAAATTCTGTCCAACTACAAATGCCAAAAAAAAAAAATAATAATTGATAAAGATCACTGAGACAAACCTAAATGGAGCAATACATGTTGCCACGTGTGTCGAGTGTATCTATCAGACACAAACTTTCCCAGAGGGACCAACTGAACAGTACTCAAAGGATGAAAGAAAGACAGAAAGAAATTGTGCAAGTGCTTGGAATTCAAAATGATCCTGAAGATTTCAGGCCATTGAATGAGCGGGTAGACATAGCCTCCGTTGTCTCTGGTCTGGACTGCACTATACATGTGAAGGATGTTACCGTGAGTCAGCCAGGGCAATGCAGCTGCAAAGCCATCCTTTTCATGCTTGATGTAATTTCTTAAACACAGAGAGTACCTTGAGGTCTGTCAGATTTTTGCTGAAGAGAGGGAAAAGAGGGGTAGGCTCACCATGTCCTTCGACAAGCAGTGCACTTTGTTGGACTTAGCAGAAATCCGACCCCTGTGGGAACCTCAGGTGTGTATGCGTTCACGCACGCCTGATAGCAACTGTGAATCTCGGTTTGGGGAAAAACAATGTGACTGTCTTATCAGTGTTTCCGACTTAATTTCGTACTCAAAAAACAAGTAATCTGTAGTAAATCAGGACAATAGACAGTCGTATAAATTTGCCAAATAGCCAAAAACCTTACACAAGTAAAAGAACTTAAAAAAATGACTCAAGAAGTAAAACTAGTCTTTTAAATAACTACCAGAGTAAGAGTAAGAACATGTTTAGTGAAAAAGCTATCCAAGTGGCACGTTACTCGTTACACAGGATCAGAGTGTATCATTGGTGATTATTTACATTTAATGTAAATAAATGGGACAAAAATGATTTGAACTCATTTCGTAACATATGTATGACAGAAAGTATGTTAAAGAGCAGTCCCTTCTTGCTAGCTAGGTGACTGGGCTAATGTTGGCGGTTAGTGTTATCATAGATAGCTATTATTTTTGACAGTCTTTTTCGGTATGTGGCCAGGGACGCCTCACCTCTGCTAAACCACTGGTTTCCTCCATAAAGTCGCTGCCGACGGTAATGTGAGTGTGTGACGGGCAATGGCAAACTAAATAAACTGAATAATCTCTAGTGAGCAAAACGAGCAGAACTTCCATTGAAATAATAATGAGAGAAAAAAGTAGCTTCAAGTACGAGAATGCAGTAAAAATACATTTTTAATCTTTGCAAATTGACTTGAGTAGAACTAAAAAAAACGTGCCTACCGTTAAAACTACTCTTAAGTACAATTTATTTAAAATGTACTGAAAGTAAATGTAACGACCCACTTATGCAAAGCAGAGTTTGGGATATACTGAAAAATATGACATCCGGTTGTATATTATTATTAAGCTGGGAATTTTTCATAAGGTTTCACCCTTAACCAGCAGTTATCCCCACCCTAGCAATCCGACTTTGGTATTTATGTCAAGTAGAAGTATAAATTCAAAATTTCCCCTAAGAAGCTGGAATAGAAAGCCCTGACCTCGTATTTTAGAAACCTGGTCATTTTTCAATCACTCAGCAAGTGTTGGGTGACAATAGACTTGGCACAGAGGCTGAAGTGGGGAAGGGGATCATTTGGGGGACTTCAAACACACCCCACTTTCTAGAGGGGTCATGATCCTTTCCCAGGAAATGAGAAAATGGGCTCCTAATGTCAGTAGCGGACTCCTGGGCGGGAATGCCGGGTCAGATCGGGGGCTTTCTGGCTAGATCAGAGTTCAGCGCTGTTTACTTTATAACACAGGATATTTCTCGCAACCCGGCCAAACCGGCTCGCCGTTCCCAGGCTCCCCGCTCTCGGCCTCACAGAGCCTTGAAAAGGAGCACAAGCGCTCTCTTTTTCTTCGTTGCCACTCCTCTGTTTGCCTCCCTTCCTCCCTCCCTCCTTCACACTACCCCTTGCCTGGCCCTCTGGGGTCAAAGTCATTTGTGTAGCACTGATTTTCCTCTACTTGGTTCAGGCAGACTCGGGAATAAGACCTTATTAACTTTAGACTCAAGCAACTGCAGTGAACCAAGAACTTCTTTTTTTTAAATCCGGGTAGGGAAAAGAGTCAGTGTGTGAGGTGTGTGAAAGGTTTGTCTAAGAACTGTGGCCAAGTTTGATTTGATTTGGGCTCTTCAAACTAAACCAACTTGGAAATTTCATTGTGGTTATGGGTTGTTTCAGAATTACAGAACTGACGGCATTAGCCAGATTAGGAGTGTGATGATTTTCCTGATATGCATGATGGCGTGCCATGATAAAGAAATCTGAAATGGTTATCAAGAATAACGTGAACATAATGCCGCACCAGTACTGATAACGGTGTCACGAACATATCAATTTTAGGTGCACTACTTTCCTTAAAGGAGCATTCCATTAAAATATGCTACAATGTGTCCGTCTCGTCCCCCCATTAGTAATTATATAAAAGGTTTTGATGGTGTAAAAACAATGTAGTTGGAGCACGTTTCATCAGCCAACCAGGTTTCCTGTTTAATGTTGTAGAAATGTCCGTCCGGGACTCTGAAACTACTTCAGCATGCTGTCAATGAGCTGTGCTTTCCCCTGTGTGTATTGTTCAATCACCCTTACGAATAAATACAGATGACCTGGCTTGACTCATGAAACCAACTGAACAGAAGTCAGAACAAATTACTGAAATAAAACGAAAGACTTCTGTGAGTGTCGCAGTGGTAAAGCAGTCAGCCTGTGGTCGAGAGATCATGAGTCTGAATCCTAGCAATACCATAGCCAGCTGGACTTCCTCTCCGCTCAAAAAGATGTGGAGGCTTCATGTGTCTTGAAGAAAAGCACCCTCACCCTCCCACACTGGTAGCCGTCATGTGATGGGGAAGAACAAGCTTTATTATTTTTAATTATTTTATTTTCAAAGTGTACTCTGTAGTTTACTTTTAAGTACAGTGCAGTCATTAATAACTGTATGGCTTTTGTGTGACAGTATCTTTAAAGTATTTTTCAAAGAAAACATAAAACCGTAATAAGTTTACTTACAAGTATAGTTTTTGTCCCAATTTCTTCTGAAGAAATGAATTTACTAAATGAATTTAAAATCCTAATTGAGTCATGGAAATATTGCACCTTTTTTGTTCGATGTTTTAAGTCTTCCACAAATATATATACCCATATATTTTACAATCGGGATCTGTAGTCTTGCTTGCTGTTTGAACTAGTTTCTCCAGTCTTGTTTGATGGGATTGTTTTCTATTAATAGTCTCGCATTTTTAGCAGATTTCATGCATCTCTGAGTGGAGGGGTTAAGCTCCCTGAGATGCACACAAGTCTACTTTGTTTACCAAATCAATCTCAAAATTAGGCCAAGTGTGGTGAATGGATTGTGTGCCTTTGAACAGGGAGCACTTTTTTGCATAGTGCGTTGATCATTTATTTATTTCATGGCAGAGGGAAACTGAAGCTTTCTTATAGAGGAAAAGGCCACTTTGAGGTCATCTTTGCGATGACAGACCAGGCTGTCTGTCTGAATATTCACTCAAAACTGTCAGGTCTGTGTGCTTGGGATAAGACAAAGTGGAGGCTGTTTCTGTTTTTACACTTTTCGGCTTTTTTGTTGGATGTCTCAGCTGTATTGTTACTTGTTTTTGAATGCAGTATTTCCAGGATATACTCATATGTCTTTATTTCTTGCATATGATTCTCCAATTATTCAGACCAGACAGTTGCCTTGACTCATTTGAGGTGCCTTAAGTTTATTTGTGTGTCCTTTACAGAACTTAAGCAGTTAAATTAAGCACAGCCAGCTCAAACGAAACAGGTTAGGATATGCCCATAAATCATTTAAGCGAACTCAGTACATCAGATTTTGCACTATGCTGGTAGGTAGGTGGTTGGCATATGTTAGGTTGTTTGTGACTCATTCACACATACCAACATTTGGCCTGATGTGTGCTTAGATTTGTGACTCTTGACACTAAACTCTGTTTAATCCCTAAAACTCCCAGGAGCCGTCGATGGGTCCAGACGTCCATTCCTCACCCTTGTAACTGCACTTTTTTTTCCCCCTGTAGGCTTCACTGTAGTTACTGAATAACATGTTTTAAGATGAATAACTAAATAATAAGCTGGGGCTTTAAGGGGTTAATACAAATGGCATACTTTGTACATATATTTGCACCTAATTTTGGGTATAGTACAAAAGCTCTGTGAACTACACAATTAGACAAAAGGAAAAGAAGGAAGTACTGCAGGAAGAAAGAAAATTATAGATTGCCTGTAGAAGGACCCCGTTGAAAATAACAAACCATTGAATCCATCACATCCATACCGTTTCTTTCTGAACCAAGTGACAACTTGGTATTAAGCACTAAAATGGAGACTCAAACCTGTATTTAGCTCAAGTGTGAACATATCGTTTTGTTGCCAGAAAAGTATTTCAGAGATTTTCTAATCGTCAACAAAGTGCTGTGCACTGCCACTAAAGACTTAAAGGCTAGTATAGAAACTGGAACCTCTATGTGACGGGGATTCACCATATTCAAGGGCGCAATGGCACAACACAGTGCATGCTAGAACCCACAAGTGTCTGACATTTCATCTTATTTAATGGGATCTGAATTCGCAATGTTTTAATAAAGAATGTCCACTGTAATATAACGCCACAGCTTGGATCACAGTGCCAAAAGGCATTCCTGCGGTTGATTGCATAATCAGTGCAATGCATTTCTTCAGGCTTTAAAGGCCTCTCATTAAATCGAGATGAAGGAGCCCTTAAAAAATAACGCAAATGCATTTCAGGCAAGTTTATATATGGTCTGTATCAACTGTTTGGATAGACATGTCTTTGACCTTCAGGTATTGGCAACCATATTTAAAGCTTTACATCTGCATTCTTAATTCCTCCTTACCGTCTGTCAGATTTTCATGTCTGTTTTGCACTGACCTAATTAAACCGGACCATGTAGAAAGTCATTTATATTGCACAACCTATTTCCTGGCTTTGAAACTCCATTTATCAGCATTCATCATCTGACCACTGTTCGTCACTGAGCCACTGTGAATGTCTTACTATTTCAAAGTGAGAGATACACTTTTCTTTTCTTTTTTTCTACACAAGCCTGTGAACACAAGTGGTCTTGTTCAGGGAGCTGGGCAAGTCAGGAGGTGCTGGGGGAAAAAAAAGGACAAGCGGAGTGAGTGAGAGAGAGACACTAGTAAGAGAGAGGAATGTGAAGAAATCCTTCACCCGAAAAAAATGTTAACATTTTCAGCAGGGGCCAGTTGGCGATATTGAAATGTGACTAACTGTCTGGCTGATCCATGGCTAGATTTTAATCGTTGTTGGCCATGTAAGAATTTTAGGCTGGAGTATTCCTGCAAGATGAAGCAGGGGTGGAGATGGAGGGTGAGGGCAGAGGGAGATGGGTGAGGATTTGCAGCTGGAATGCTGCATGTTTGTGTAGTGAGGTGACAGTGTCGGCTCCTGGCAGGCCTGAGCTCTGGCGCCTGCTGCCCTCAGCCTCCCTCTCACAGACACAGACCCTCTGCTGTTCTACCTCTCTTTCCCACTCCCACATCCTGTGCCCTCACCAGAGATCAACTGAGGTTCCAGCCACTTGGACTCCACGGCTCTCTATTCTTCATCAATTATGACAACTTATCAGCTCTCACCTAATCTCTATGCACCGCACCTGTTAACATATGTGCGATTACCATGGACAAGAATTTCAACACATTTCTGTGTACTGAGAAAAGAACGGAAAGCTGTTGAGGCAGTAAACAGGGTTTCTCTTTTTTTCCTCAGCTCAGGAAAACGTGTTGAAATTATTGTCCATGCTAATCGCACATACGCTACAGGTGCGGAACACTCTTAGAGAAAAAGTTTAATTCTAGAACCCTAAAAGGTTCTTGGGTTTGTCCCTCTAGGGGAACCCTTAAGGGTTCCACGTACAACCCTACAGCAGATGATTTCCCACTCAGAGACAGTTCCAAGTAGAACCCCTTTAGGGAGATAACCTTTTTGGTTTGTCCCTTTGAGAGAGCACTTAAGGTTTCTATATAGAACCCTATAGCAGAGGGTTTCCCATTCAGACAGGGTTTCAAGTAGAACCCCTTTAGGAAGATAAGAAACCTTAACTATCCAAAGACAGTAACACTCTTAGGGAAAAAAAAAAAAAAGTTAAATCTAGAACCCTTAAGAGTTTTTCACTTTTCCCTCTGAGGGTGAACCCTTAAAGGTTCTATGTAGAACCCTACTACTGAGTGTTTCCCTATCCGAAATGGTTACAAGTAGAACCCTTTTAGAGAGCTAAGAATCCTTAACTATCCCTTAAAGGGGTTCTTTTTCCTAAGAGTGCAGAGGTTTAAAAAGAAATGCTGGAAAATTCCTTTAACAGGCATTGTGGATTGCTGTAATGTATATTCAATTTACACATTTGAATAAAAATATAATCACAAAAGAAGAAACGAATGATGTAAAAGGATATTTAAAAAGAGGCTTTCACACACTAAAAACTGTTGTACAATTCAAATGGGCTGTTTTTGCACTAATACATTGATTTTGGTGTTCTGTGGCTGTGCAGCAGAATGTCTAAACTGTGTTCTTATTCAAATCACCCAGTGCTGTTCTTAACTGTGATGTCTCTTTGGGTACGCTGTGTATCAGTCCCAGCAGAGCAGCACGCTATAGAGAGAACAGCACTGAGTGTGTTCTGTGATAAACGAGTCTGTTTATCCTGCATCCCCCAGCTCAAGCGCCAGTGTCAGCTTGACTTGTTGACTCATCAAAAAGAAGAACCTGTTCTGTCTAGTAGCTGTCAGACCTGTAACGGATGGTAGTGCTGGAGCCAGTAGCCTGCAGGCAGCTCGGTATTCCCCTCAGCAAGTCGAACGCTAGCTGAATCATTAAACATGCTACATGCTGATGTTCGTGCAACCCTTCATTCAAACTGTGAAACTGTGATGCTGCGTTCCTCTCATAACTATTGTAACGGACCGTGTTGTGTGTATGTGTGAAACAAGTGAAATAGGAGCATTCCTTCCTCACTCCCACCCCTCAGCTCGTTGCTGCCACCCCACCCCCAGTTTCCTTCCTGTTCTTATTTTAGCATTTATTGGATGTTTTTTTTCTCCACATCCGGCAACAAAGAGAGGATTGTGCCATATCCTAACTACACACTCTTCCGTGGCAAGGAAGGGGCCTGATCAAATTTTTTCATAAAACAGTGTTAAATGTTCCTCTCTGCATACACTCCCTCTAACCATGATTGAAAGAGGGATCTCTGTTTTAACATATTTCCTTTATATATCATTATTTAATAAGCTTTTTTTTTTTAAGTTACTAATATCGTTCACGTGCATCTTTGCAAATAGCTGTTATATTAAAGATGTATTGGTCATTAAAGCACTGTAGTCAAGCTCAAGCACAAATCAGCATTTCATTTAAGCCTGAATTGTTTGCTGGAATTCATTCATTTTTAATGTTTTAACTAGTACACCTTTTTTAACATGACTGCTCAAATTTAAGAATTAATAATTGAATACTGTAGGGTCCAAAAGTCTGAGAGCACATTGAAAATCCACCACCATGTTTCACTGTTTATCTCTCTTCTGTTCGTCTCCTTACATAAACCCTTCTGTTACTGCCATAAATCTCAAACTTGGATTCATCAGTAAAT
>JAOUQW010000047.1:13623968-13639579 GCA_028565825.1 Olivaichthys viedmensis | reverse complement strand
TATTGACTGGGGAAAGTGTCCCAGCAGCAGCAGGATGGGAAAAATGTCTATTTGCAGTGGAAAAAAAAGTGAATAAATTATTTTTAAAGTTCTTCCTTGTTTATTTAATTTAAATGTTATGTGTCTATTCCACTCTGTTAGGAAGCTCAAGTCTAACATGGCAGAACATGACAGGGACAGGGTGGAACATAACAGGAACAGGGTGGAACATGACAGGGAAAGGGTGGAACATGACAGGGTGGAACATGACAGGGACAGGGTGGAACACGACAAAGTGGAACACGATAGGGTGGAACATAATAGGGACAGGGTGGAACATGACAGGGTGGAACATGACAGGAACATGGTGGAACATGACAGGGACAGAGTGGAACACAACAGGGTGGAACATGACAGGGACAGGGTGGAACATGACAGGGACAGGGTGGATATGACAGGGTGGAACATGACAGGGTGGAACATAACTAAATATCCATGAAACTGAGTAATTATCAAAGAGGTCTTAAACGGGAAATTGAGCAAATTTATTTATTTTAAATATTGTATATTATTGTGATAAAGTTTCAGTGAAAGTTGGGGACATCGGGGAGAACACATACACTGACAAAAAGTGGCAAAAATGCATAAAATAAATGAATTCATATATATTTATTTTTTATTATGTTTAATTTGTTTAAAAATGTAGAAATACATTTTTTAAACCAGTTTAAATGTATGCCTTACAGTTAAGATTTTAAATTCAGTTCATCTAAATTCAGATTCAAATTTATATAACGCTGCATCTAAAAATCCATTTGATTTATGTCTGGTAATGATATGTGTCATGGTATCCCCGCCGCGGACTCCCGCTTATAGTGCGCGGCAGTTCCCGGCGAGCCGCACACTTCCGTTTGTTTGTGTAGATCATGTGTTTTTGTTTTGTTTTATTCACGTGTCTTGTTTTGGTTCTGTTCACGCCCCCTCTGGTTTCCGATTGGACATTCGTTAATTGATCTCAATTATTCACTTTCCGTTTATGTTTAAATACCCGCTGGTTTCAGTTTATCGTCGCGAAGTCTTGTCGTGTTTCCATGCCGTCATTCTGAGCGTTTCTCCGTATCTAGTTTCTGTGTTTCCAGTCTCGCGTTCCCAGTGTCTGTTAATTCCCGTTTGTTTGTTGGTTGGTTTGTTTGTTCCTTTTGTGTTTTGACTTCCTGGTATTGACCCACGCCTGTGCCCTGACTACGATTATGGATTTGCCTATGTTACGCCTGTCTGCCTGTTACCTGACCCCTGCTATGGAATATGATGATGATTTATGGATTAACCCTAATGTTAATAAACACACCGAACGTCCGCACTTGCGTCCTGCCTCTTCTCCCGTGTTGCACACGTTACACTTGCATTCAATTCTTTAAGCCTTTCCTCACATCCTCACAAGGAAACGAGGAAACGCTACTAAAGAAATAAAAAGCACCCACTGATAGGTAAACCAGTGACCAGTCAATACTCTGGTGAGTACCATCTCTGCTGGACTGGGGGGGTGTTTTGGTGGGCTGGTGTGATAGCAATGAAGGATTTGGCTTTGAATAATAACCTGTAGGTTATATAAAGGACATGATCCACCATGATTATTATTTTTCCATCATGCTTTATAAAATTGTTCGGGCCTCAAACCGATGGAAAGTAAGCCAGTTCTAAAAAAATGTTAAGTGGTTCTCCAGCACTGGACTGATATTGTTTTGCATTTAACAGACCAAAATCAATAGTAGGAAGTCGATAGCAACAGAAAACAAATCAGGCAATTCTCCTTTATATCGCTCTACCACAAGATGTTAACAGCTGTGAGCCATCACACAGTGAGACCTTTTGTATTGGAGACATGGTATATTTGAGACTGTAATAGGTAAGTGTCTGTGTTTCACACCAGTGGACCCTGAAGCAGTGTTATAGTGAGAAATGTGTTTAAAATAGTGTCACCGATTTCTGAGTAGAGACAGTTTGACATGGTGCGTGGAGTCCATGTCAGCTACAGTTCAAATCAAACTCTTCTAACGGCTTCCTTAAATGCAAAATGTGCATTTGTCACTGGGACTGTGTTCTCTCATGCGTTGTTCCTCAGCGTTGCAGCTCATAGTCTCTGTCCACGGTGCTGAAGCTTATATGGATAAGTCCCTACCCATGTATGCTGATTCGTATACAAATATGTCTGACTCCATGGTGCTGATGCGTATACAGATATACATGACTATACCTGACCGTTAGCCAGTAAATACCGGTATTTGACTGGTAGAAATTCTGCAAGACCGACAAATTAAAATCCCGTCGGACACGGTGTCCGGTAAAAAATATTCACTTAGTACATAGAAAATTTAAAGTAAATAAAGTTAATTTCTCCGACTCCTTCTTTGTAATAATGCAAGTCTTTTAAATGAATATAGATGATATGCTTAAGAAAAATTGTAGTTGTTTAAATGTTACTGTTTAAGCGCGCTACCACTGGTCGTTGTGTGCTAATATAACCTACCGCTAGCCTCGAATTCATATAGCCACTGTTGTTTTTTCGCTAATCACAGCTACAAAGGTTGTGCTCAGGCAGGAATTCCAAGAGGATTTGTGCAGTTTGGTAAATGGTTCCCCGTTCTCTATAATATCCATTTTTATCTGAGAAAAAATTGGGGAATGGACTCTCGGTAGAGTCTCTGGTCTTATAGGCAGAACTTTCTGACTTTCTGCTTACACAGAAAAGTCAGATATAATTAATTTTACTTGATGGTGTCATTCTTTTATAGCCCAAATATTTAGTGTTTTGTAGATATCTGGTCCACCTGAAAACGGTGATCAGAGGATCACTTCAAGTAAACTCGAGTGTGACCGCACCATGTGTGAAAGCACTTCGCTCGCGCGACTGGGCGTTGAATAACATTTTGGTTGAACTTGTCGCATTTCTTTCTGATTCCAGTTTCACAATGGCAGGAAATATAATGGTGTAGTCTGGAGTTAATTTCCTGTCAGAAGTAATCAAATGCAATTGCAGTGCCGAAATCATTGTTTTATGAATCACAAATACATGGTCAATTTTGTACATCTGTAAACTGACTTGTAGCACAAATGCTTCTCATGTCACATTTGTGAATCATTATTGACACATTCAGTTTCTTCAGTTACTTCACACATTATGGGTTTACAACAAATGTTCAGAGTTTTGACAGGGCTTGGAAATATTGAGATGTTTCAGGTTTTAATCATTTGCTTTGGCAATGTATCCAGTGATTTGTAAATGTAACATGAAAGTTGTAATAAGTTGTGATTGGTCATCACAGCATAAACAAGGTACAGATGTAAATTAGGATCTGTAGTGGGAATGTCAGGATTGTACTAGCAAAACTTCCAATCACAATGAAAATTACAATTTATTTGATTAAAATTAGAGATGGCACGATACCACTTTTTCTTTTTTGATACCGATACCGATACTGAAACCTTGAGTATCAGCCATTACCGATACCGAGCCGATAATTTTCTTTTTTTACTACCAAGCTTTAAAATGAGTGTTTTTTAATTAAAGCACTTCACTTAAAATGCCACCTAAATGACCATACTCAAACTGCTCAAACACTTGACTACCCTACAGAAAGAACTACATAGCCAGTGCAGCTTTTTTGATTCAAATAAACTCTTTCAAACAAAAAAACAAAACATAAATATCACATGTGTGCAAAATTAGACCATTTGAAATAAAATAACTGTAATTCCACTATAATACGTAATCATATCATATATAATAAAATCAATTTGTAAACAAAACTGTTTCCAGTTTTAAAAAAACATAAAACGTCCCTGTATAATGCCAGATTTGTTACAGAATTGTATTGGATTCATTCTTTTTTTTTCCTCCAATATCCGATCCAGCATTTTCTGCTGATATCGGGCCGATACTGATACTGGATATCTGATCGGTGCCATCTCTAATAACTCCATAAACTGGAGTGAAATGGTATGTCACAGCAAAAGTTTGGTTTAAAGTTGTGCAATCGTTTCGCAGTTTGGAAGAATTTTATCTGTGTATAGACAAACCTGAAATGAGGACACCCTCCACAAACAAGGCCAGAATGTATCTTAGCCAAGTGTGAAGACACTGTCCTTAGTGCCAATCTGAATATGACTAAGACGCTGTCTATAACGCTAGTATGTATTTGAATAAGACGCTGTCTATAGCGCTGGTATGTATTTCAATAAGACGCTGTCTATAGCGCTGGTATGTATTTCAATAAGGCGCTGTCTGTAGTGCTGATATGTATTTGAGTAAGACACTATCTATAGCACTGGTATGTATTTGAATAAGATGCTGTCTATAGCGCTGGTATGTATTCGAATAAGACACTGTCTATAGTACTGGTATATAATTGAATAAGACGCTGTCTATAGCGCTGGTATGTATTTGAATAAGACGCTGTCCGTAGTGCTGGTACGTATTTGAGTAAGACACTGTCTATAGCGCTGGTATGTATTTGAATAAGACGCTGTCCATAGTGCTGGTACGTATTTGAGTAAGACATGTGGTGGTGTGGTGTTGTCTCTCTCTATGTCTCGCTCTATGAATATGTCCCTGTCTATGGTGCTGATCTGTTTAGGAATACGTTTTTGGCTCGGGGTTCTGGCTACTTTGTAAATAAAGCCATGTAAACGTTCATGGTACTAATGTGTCTGTTGATGAGTCGCTATATGTGGTGCTGAAACATGCTGTGGTGAGTTCTTTTTTTCCACATGGTGAAGCATTTTATTTTCAGTTCACAGGAAACATTATATGAATTATAATGTAGGCATTTGTGTAGTACCTCGCAAACACTTTATTGCAAAATTGAATATCATGTAGTTCCAACTTTGGTTTAAGTAATTGCAGCAATGCATTATATGAGGCTCTCCATCAGTTTTTGTTAACATTAACGTAGACTAACCCTTCAGTCCTCTGTTATTAATGCAGTGAAGAGCATCTTAATCAATCTCACCCCTTGATCTGTAAGAGTTTTTACCAGCAATATATTTTCATTATTGCAGTATCTTCTACAGTTCATTACTTTGCAGTGTCCAGGCTCTGTGTCCTTCTGAAGACATCACAAACCCAGCAGCATCCCCTTAGAGAGCTGGATCAAAACTGTTAAAAGTAAAACCCCTGTTGAGTGAAACCAGAAGACCTTGCTGTGTACGATTGAGCATGTGCACTTTCACTTTCACAAATTGACCTCCAAATGTCATATTGAGGAGCACAAGCTTATGTTTTATGTTTCATATTTACGTATGTTTAATCGTCGGAGAAACCGTGTCACCACCATTCATGATAGTAGCTACTGTAGGGAAAAACTCATAAGCCTCTTACGTATAACTCCATTGATCACCAAGCCTTAGCCTATCTCTCCAACCATGTGTCACCCTACAACATCTTTCAGATGCATCGGCTCTCAGGATGCCGGATTAAACACAGTAGGAAACAGAGCTTTTAGCTATCAGGGCCTCACCTTATGGATTCTCTACCTAGGTCAATCAGAGACACGGATAGTGTGGACACATTTTGGGCCAACTAAAATCCCAACTTTTTGGGTTAGACTTCTGAACAAAAGGGACCATATAAAACAATTGATTACACGATTGATTGACTGATTGTTGCATGTGTGTGTATATACTGTCGAAAAATGTAGTTGCACCGTGTCTATGGTGCCAATCTGTATGGGGATAATTCTGAATAAGTCTCATCCATGTCGCTTTCCAGGGTGTTAAATTTTCGGTCTGTGTACATGGTCCTGATCTGTCCTTAAACAAGCCTCTGTCCATTTGTTGCTCATTCTCCATTCAGTTCCTTTTTTTTTAAGGTGGAGCTTTTTAGAATATGGTCAAATATAACTCTTTTTTTTTACAATACAGATTGTCTCAAAGCAGCTTTACAGACAGTGCTTTTACTGTCAGTGAGAAAGCAAGGGCAACAGAACTAGGAGGAAGACACCTTTTGAGGAAACAAGACTCAGACGGGAGCCCATCCGTCTCTAGCCGGCTTTGGGAATCTTTTTATATGGTTATTTTTATATGAGATAGTCTAGGAATTCTAATTTATATGGAATGTAATTAATGGTTAGCGAAAAAGACAGTATATAGTATACTATAGGTAAAGGAGACAGGTTGGTCATAGTCAGCAGTCATCAAGGAAAAGGGAGCAGGTCTCAAGATGGTATGAGTAGGTACTTCACAGAAAAAAATATATGTACCACACTAAATACTGGATTATGTAAGAACATATTATTATTGTTATTATTATTGTTATTATTATTATACCACTCAGTGTCACGCGCACGCTGGCTCGAGCTGCGGTGCGCGTGACATGGCGTGGCAGTCGCCGCCACATGCGCATCCACCCGCTATTGTTTTTGTTTTGTTGTCCTTGTCCCGTGATGTGATCCTATCCACCTGTGTGTTGTTTGTGAGTAATCAGTGTATGTACTTAAGCCCTCATGTTCCTCGTCCAGTTTGTCCTTGATTGTTTTATGTCACGTTTCGTTTCATGTCGTGTATATGTTCAGTAAGAAATACATTTTATATGTTGTGCAAAACGGCTTGCGCCTGTGTCCTGTCACCGCCGCTGAAATGTGACAGAATCAAGGACCTAAAGAGGACACAGCAAGCCACCCCACGATGGCCACGGACTTGAGGGGCATGATCCGAGAGCTCGAGGAGCATAGGAGGAGGGTGGACGAGATCAGCGCCTTCACAGCAAAGCTCACCACACCGGGGAGGCACACCGCCACCGCGGAAACAGAGTGCTTGTCCGAGATCCGCCAGGAGAGCGTTGAAAGGCAAGCGCGGTTCAACATCTTGGCCGCTGTGGTGGCATCGCTCCTCGCATCACAACAGCTCGTCCCTCCCTCTGCACCTTGGAGCACGCCACCAGAGCCGATCGTCTCCGATCCAGCCGGGACCATTACCCTCCTAGGAGCGGAGGAAAAATCCCCCCAGGAATTTCTGATGACGGCCACTGAGGCCGTTCCTGATGCCGTGGGAGGTGTGACCGAGTTCCCCAACGCTGCAGGAGGCGTAACCCAGTTGCCTAACACCGTGGACATACATACATTTATTTGACATATAAACTAACAACAGGCACCATCAAACACACGTAACATTAAACAATCAAATTAAACAAACACACAAACTGGAGGGGAAACACGAGGGCTTAAATACATACACTGATTACTCCCAAACGACACACAGGTGGGCTGAATCACATAACGGGACAGCGCGAGTCGGCGTGCGAGTGACAGGCCTATTGATGATTGTCAGAATCATTCGTAATAGTCAGTCAGTAAGACTTTTTGACCAACCCACTCTTTTCTTACTTGGCATCACATGGCATCATTTCTATTAATCCACAAATTTTTACTCTTTTACATTTTCTTAGAAAGCTAAGATTTTATCTGCTTATCAGAGATGCTGTCCCAATTATTTTGGTAGCACACTGTGTATGTCTATATAATTTCAAAGAATCGTACAAATGGTAATACAGAGTGTAAAGCTTGCATTTAAATTTCAGTTGCAATTTTTGAGACAGATTTATGGCTGATTATTGAGAGTTTCTCACTGTTCTGTTGGCCTGGTGTTCATCTGTAAACCTTAGAAACCTTAGAAATACATGCTCCACAGAGCAAGATCAGAGCTGCAAAAAGTAAAACTGCTGAGAAAAGCTGGGAGACTTCAGGTGTAGTTCAGGAGCCTTTCCTGCCACTTTGCTTCAGTTCAATAACACTTTCCAGGAAAGTACACTGTGCTCTGACTGTAGGGTAGAAAAATCTTGAGGGATTGCCTTTTATTTCGATTTAATATTTCAGCAGTGGCTCGCATAAGTTGCCTTTTATTTTATATTGAATATACTGAATAGCTGTATTACGGTTTCTACAAATGCACAGTTGGGCCTTATCCTCATTATGTGAATAAGTCCAATCATTGTCTCGTATTTCCAATATGTCCAACAGTTGAGCAGGCCATATTCTCAGTGGATGGAAGGGAGATTTCTCTGCCTAGATTTTTCTAGATTTAGGACTTATAAGCAGTGGTGGATGTTTCAGAGACACAAAAACAAAAAACATGGAGTTCAAATTAGGGCTGGGCGATATGGGCAAAAAATAGTATCTCGATTTTTTTCAGACGTTTGGGTGATACACGATATATATCACGATATTTACAGACATACAAAAAAAACTTGGATAGCCTGGAAAAAGATAGTTTGGCAATTTTCCTGCTCTAACACTCCTGTTTCATCTTCAGCTAATTAGTTAATCACCAGGTTTAGTAGGTGTGTTTGAGCATATATACACTCCTGGTCCAGACTGAAATAATGTTTGCTTAGTAAACAACGTACACATAATTCTGTATTTAGTAGTGCGTTCCCTAAAGAAAAACAACGACAGAACCAGTATAGTAAAACATTGGTTTATTTTCCAACATAAATATTTCCTCTACAATGGAGTAATTATGAAAAGCAAAATAAAGAGCAAAAGTACAAAAGTAACAACTCAGATGTGCAAAATGGATAAAAAAAATTATTCAAAAAGGAGAAATGTAAGTGCTTCAGGAATCTCTTTTCTGAGTTCACTTGCAAAGGTATCTTAAAAGTTACATCAAGTGCACATATACAAAAACACAAAACTGGATAAACAAAATGGATAAACAAACAGTACAAACAGGGGAAAGAATTTGCTTCAGGTATGTCTGTTTTCTGAGTGCACTTGCAAAAATCTGTGGCATCAAGTTTGCCTATACCTATCCATTACTTTCTTTCTCATTGTCACATGTACGCTGGCTCGCCCTGTGGTGCGCGTGACGAAGCAATGGCGGTCGCCATGGCAACGAGCGCCACGTGCTCTGTGTTGATCTGTTCCCTGTCACGTGAGTCAGCCTCAGACGCAGCTCGGCTCCAACCCAGCCCGGATCGCCTGCCTCCCAGGAGCGGAGGAAAAAATCGGTGTTTAAATAAATGTTATATGTAATGCAAAAAGCCTTCGCGTGTGTGTCCTTTATCTTGCCCATACACACCGTGACACTTATTAATTTGCAGTGCATACAATACACAATGTAATGGTCTCACAGATTTCTTGACAAAAACACCAACCTGTCAACCAATTCAGGCTTCAGAGATGCCCTGTGGCATGTTACAATGTTCCCACTTGTGCTAAATGCTTTCTCGGAAGGTTCACTTGTAGCAGGAATACACAGGTATTTCTTGGCAAGACCACTCAGTCTTGGAAAGTGAACTTCATGGAGCTTCCACTATTTAAGCGGATCTGTCTCTCTGTCTATGTCAGGAGACATTAGGTAACTTGACAGTTCAGTTCTAATGGCATCATCTTCAGACTGGAAACACAATTTATTTGATGCCTTCTTGAAGAAACTGCCCAGCGTTCTCTTTTTAACAACAGGTTCTGATTCCCTCCCCCTATTTTAGTATGCTGCTGTTGAAGAGGTGCAGAACAGGCTTGATACAGGACACGCTGACGTAGTGTTCAGCAGACAGAGCATCTGTAAACTCCTTGAGAGGACTAATAGACTTGTTCACTGATTCTAGAACAGAGATGTCCTGCCAAGTAGGTACCAAGCGCCTGCTTTACTTCTCCGCAACCAGCACTTGAACAATTGCTTTTTCTTGCTTAAGGACACGTTCTATAATTTTTTGCCTTGATCCCCACCTTGATGGAGATTATGTGACAAGTTGATGGGGAGGCAAACCAAGTTCCACCTGTGCTACAGCCAAATCCCTACTTTTCTTCCAGCTGAATGAAAAACTGCTTACTATTTTCTTGCACACTCCAATGGCCCGATCAATACGAGGATCTTTAATTCCATTCTCTGTTCAAAATAAAATAAGGATATTTAAGGATTAATATAAGATTAATTAACAAATGTATAAACCAGGCTTATATTTTTTCTTTAAAGTAACTCCACTTTAAAGTTAAGGTTAAAGACTTATTACATAAAATCTAATTTTCCTATTTACAGATCATTCTCTGTTGAAAATAAGGATTTATAAGATTCATTACCAAGGCTTATTTTTAACTTTACACAAACTCCACCTTATAGTTAAGGTTAAAGATAGTTATTTATTATATGAAATCTAATTTTCCTATTTATAGACCATAACACTTACCAATGGCAAGATGAAGCCTGTGTCCGACGCAAGGAAGACATGTCCAGTTGTTTAGTGTCAGCGCTATAACTATGTTGCTCCCGCTATCCGTTGTCATGCATATTTGCCGGTCTTCTTGCAAATTCCATGCTAACGGTCCTTCTCGAAGACCTCGAGCTACAACTTCTTCAACTTCGGGAAAATACGGTGTGCATTTCGAAAACGAAGTCGATATCGTGAGCTTTGTAGCGGTATTGCTGGTTGCCGTATCCCCCCTTAACTTAACTGACTCTTCATATTGAACCAGGTGCTTTTGGCATAAATGGTGGAAGAGGTTTTTCGTAATGCTACCTTTCATTGAAATTGCCTTTTTTGCACAGTTTGCCAATAACTGTGTTTTGCTGAACATGACTTCTTCTGTAACCGAACCATTTCTAAACAACCAACGTAAGATTACCGCTCTTTTTAGAGACTATTTCATCCTCTTGTGCGGTGGATCGCTTGTTGGTGTCTGTATCCATTTTGTTTTAACGTATAGGGCGGGCTATGAGACGTATGGATGCCGAAGGGCAGAGGGTGCGCAAACACGTTTTTTAACTAGAACAAATTATGCTGTTGTGCATACCAGTCTCCCAATACTGTCGATATAGTCTTATGGAATATCGTGGGGAAAAAATACATTGGGATATATCTCAAATACTCGATACATCGCTCAGCCCTAGTTCAAATTAAGCAAAATTTTGAGGCTTTTATATTGTATTTTAGGAGGCATAAGCCAGGGTTGGACACTTAAAAAATTAAACTTGAAAGTGGAGGAAGCTAAATATCCGACCAAAGAAATGATAATCAAAAATAATAGTGGCAAAAATAATATCATTGGTACATGAGTCATTTCCCTCACTAACCCAAAACAGATGTACATAAAAGAAGCGCCAAACCCTAGTTTCCAGTTTTTTTACAAGGAGAAACTACATACATCCACACAACTGTTTACATGGGTAACTTTTCTTTCTTTTTTTACCATGTGTAGTGAGCGTGGTAGTCTCCCCAAAGTCATCCTTACAAAAGGATGGTACCCCATCTAAGTTACAGTGTTGAGCAAGCTAGCTTAGTTGTTTGGGTTAAGCAGGTAATATTTAGCTACTGCAGCGATTGCTTCTCGGTGTAACAACAGCTTATTTAATACCTTCATTTATTGAATACTTTATCTTATAGTGTGATACTACCAAGCAGGCTAGTTATTTAGCGATTTATATATACAATAACAACCCATTAGTGTAATTGTAACCAAGTATCTATGTTTAATACCTTATTCACTGGAGCTGTTAACTAGTATTTTGGTATTTTGTATTTTGGGGAAAAGTCATTTAAAAAGTTAAATGATAAAGGAGAAATGACTATTCATAGATAATTCCAGTATATTATTTATGTATCCACTTCAAGATTTGATCACCGCTTTCCAAAAAAAGAGGCATTCTCAATATTAATGTATATATTAACATCACTCTCGATGCTATAAAACGTGCATAGTCATTTTGGAGTAGTCATTCTGGACACATGTTGTTTCACAGCTTTCTACAAATGATTTGAAACCTAAAGTGCATCAACACTCGAACCATATTATCAATCATTTTATAGATGGATCTGAAACCAAATGGAGTTTATATCACTGAAAACATCGATTCCACACTTTTGAGCAGCGACCCCAAACTTTTGACCGCTAGTGTACAGCTCACCAAGTTTATACTGATGCATTAGATTGAGATCTTACTGTCACATCACAGTTTACACCGGGATAAATAAATAAAAAGTATAACGGGCGAGTGAAATTCTTATGTTGCCGAGCTCCAACAACAAAGCAGTCAGCTACAATTAAAAAAAGAAAAGAAAAAAGATAACAGTAGAGGTAGGAAGAACAGTGAAATGAACGGTGCAAGTATGATATAGGACAGTATGTACCAGTGTGTAATTCAGGTATATAGCAGTGTAGTGATATATGGAGATAACAGAGTATTATAAATAGAAATATATGCATAGTAGTATATGTAAACAGTGTGTAAAGTGCAGTAGTGCAGTCTGTACACCCCGTCTTACAGGAAGAAAATGTGAAATTTCATGTTCGTGTAGTACAGTGTGCGGTTATTCAGCAGTCTTATGGCCTGAGGAAAGAAACTTATAAATTATGGCCTGAGGAAAGAATTATTAGTTGTCGGAAGCATGGAGATGAACTCATTGTATTTCTATTGTGTTGGCTAAGTGCTCAGAAGCCTGTTTTATGTCACGGCAGTTGGTTTGTGGTTACCGAGGCACGGGTAACTTAAGTCTCTGAAAGCATGTTTCATACAGTCTATTCAGTGTTGTACTGTAATAGCGTTTTGAAGATGTCTACTGTCTACTTGTTAACTATTGGCTCACGTTTCCCTGATTTCAAATTTGCAGAGTTAAACTTTGTCTAGTTTTGTCTAAAGTGTGGCTTCCACTTGCACCTAATAACAGCACAGTCATGCCTTCTTAGATTATGTGCAAGAGATCTTCTGGGAATGACGTTTTATTTCTAGGCCTCAGAACAAAACAAAAAAAAAGTATTTCTTTATTTTTTTTTACATCAAAAAGAATCTAAGTGTTGTACTGATAAAGTACCCATTAATATAATTTAATCAATATCAAATGTATATATAGAAATTTAGTATTCAATAGTTGTTTCGTTAATATGTATTCTATTTTTTAAACCTGGACCCTTAGTCCTTTCAGTTCCCAAATATCTACCCTAATATTTCTCAGACAAAAAGGTTATAGCTATCTTATTTCTGAATTAGTTTTATTAAAAGTTAGCAAATCGGACTTGACGTTAGGGCTACACGATATTAGCTAAAATGATAATCATCATTAATTAGCTTAATATTGAAACTGCAGTTATTTACCACAATTATTTGGCGCATGGAAGGAACAAAATATTTTTATTACACTGTATAATTTTAAACCAGGTTTTTATTTCACATTGTACATTAGAATCCTACATTTATTCAAATGTATAAATCTTTGAGCCAAATTAAGACCGATAGCAAGCAAGCAGGCAAGCCACCACGGTATGCAGTCGTGGCCATTGTAGGTCTACCCTGCCTTCTCTCTTGAGCTTTCATTTTGCCTGAGTAGCCAAATGAAACTGCCTATGTCCGCAGACTCAAAGTGTTTTGGAGACGAGAACGTTGTCAGAGCGTGGCGTCAGACCGTAAAAGTCAATTAAAACCGTGAGCTAAATAGCCCTATGTAACATGGTTGTAAATGAAACCAGCAACCAAAGCTCTCAGAGGCATTAATCTTTATGTTCAAATGCGGAAAATATACCATTATCACGGCAGACTCAAAGGCTGTTTACAGATTGATTGCTTTCTACATTCTCTGGGTTTAGAGCGTTTGATCTGAGTGGACCATTTCCACCTAAACTGGTAGCATAAGTGAAAGCTAAAGGGAACCACTTAACCTGATTTGATTTGCATAATGCGAACTAAACATCGAGTAAGAGTACCAACTTACGATCAGATCCCCAATCGGTTCACATCCGAAGGTGAAATACATTTAGAATAGTCATCTGAAAGGCTTAATAAATGTGTGGTATGGCCTCCATTAGCTCCATTAATGTGAGTATTTTAAAGTATTCCTAGGTGACGTATCACCTTTCTGGAAATACAATGGGAAAAGTGGGAAATATTTAACTGAACCGTCACAGGGACCACTGCCTTCTGTAGGATCACATGCTCTCACTCTCTCTGGTTCACTTGAAGCCCACACACAACCACCCATCCGCCTGCTGGTTAAAGGAGGAGGGCAAACACCCCCCCCCCCCCAAACACACACACACAAGCTCGACAAAAAAAAAATTTGCAACCTTGAACTTGTAGTGCCACTGTCAGAACTTTCCTTGGCACAGTGTAAACACAGCTGTACAAAACCACCAAACACTACTAACAGTTAGTAATGTGCTAACAGGGCCATAGGAGTTTAGAAATCCAATAGCCTATGAGACCACTTGCTGTTTTTTCCAACTCTTGTACTAACAGTTATGGTCAGAAGGCTGCATACAGTTAAATATTTCATTTTATTTGTCATTCAGTTTCTCCGCCGGCGAAGCCTGTTGACTTTCAAAGAGTAGGCAAAACAATGGAAAGTCGCAACCATCGAATCACTCCAAACACAATATGTTTGCAGTTGCTCAGCTTGCATAATTGAGCACATTGATGGATGATGGAGGAAGAAGTTGTTTTGTGTGTATGCCTCCTCTTTTCCCATGTTCTTGGCTGGATTCAGTGGGACCTCTGCTGTGGTGCCTGCATGCGGCTGCCAATATTGGACTGCAGGCCTTATTCGGAATGTAAGAAGTGTGTGGGAGTCGACTGGGGTTCAATTTCTGCTGCTTGCTCGCTTTCTCCTCATTGTGAAATCATCTCATAATGTACTCCTTTGTTAAAGCAGCGCCCTATTCAAGCCTAGTCTGTGTATCTTGTAGTGAAGCCACTGTGCCTCTCCTGAAGTCAGTGAATTTGATTTAGTCAATTGTGGTGGGGGAAAAGCCAAGGGGGAGCCGAGAGCGGACTCCACTGTAAACTGTATTTTCAGAGTAAGCATTTCTAACTATGTTGGGGAAAAAAGGTTTGAAAATTGCCCCAGAAGGTGACTTGTGAAAACTTGCGTGTGTGTGTTCACAAGTCACAAAAAGCCGCCTTTCTTTTGATGCTATAGGCTACTTAAAGCGTTCAAACTAGATGTAAATGCTCATCTCTTCCCTAGCGGTTGTCATGCCTTTTTTTTTGGCAAAACTAGTTTTGGGAACCTTGAATACATAAACAACATAGCCGCGGCCAAGTGTTAATCCTCATGCCTGCTATTCCCAGGGGAGATTTACCACATCCAGATTTCCATGGAGCAGCACAGAAAGCATGCAATTATAGACACTTTGGTAGAATCGTTTAAGCTATTGAAAGGGGGCCAAAATATATGATGAGACACCCTTCTTATATTCCATAACGCCGTGACAGCTGTATAGGCATGAACATTTGATTTCATTGTCAGAATTGCTGAATAGCAAAATATTTATTTACATTATGTATTGACAGAAAATGTGGGGAAAAAAGGACAATCAAGACAACTCATTGTGGGGTTTAAACACAAGCTCGAAAGTAAAATATGGATTCCATATTTTATAGTGGAGGTGGCTGAAATGTGCTTCTGACTGAGATTGCCACTATACCTTTTAATGGTTAACAATCTGATTTTGGCACAAAATTGTGCAGTCCTACGTGACAGGGTTCCAATCAAGTAAACTATATCAATATTTATCATAAAATCTAGACAGTATGCACAAGATACTCACTGAGCACTTTATTAGGAACACCTTCTCATTCATGCAATTATCTAATCAGCCAATCGTGTGGCAGCAGCGCAGTGCATAAAATCATGCAGATACGGACCAGCAGCT
>JAOUQW010000047.1:13603058-13622699 GCA_028565825.1 Olivaichthys viedmensis | reverse complement strand
GTAACTCAGATAACCACTCTGTACAATTGTGGTGAGCAGAAAAGCATCTCAGAATGCACAACGTGTCGAACCTTGAGCTTCCGGCTAAGGTGCGTGCTAATAGATCAGTCCCAGTTGGCAAGCTGACCTTCGAAGTGATTAGTAGCAGTTTAAATGGTGTATATATTCACTTTCTTATTCATTTGGATAGTGCCATGGTTCGTTTTGACTATGTAGCACAGCTGCGCTCTTGGAAAAGAGCCAGATGTTGGTGAAATGAGAGAGAGCGAGGAGAGAGCGAGGAGAGAGCGAGAACAGGAAGCAGCTCGGCATGCCATAGGAGTCATCTTTGAAAACAGGAAAGCAGCTTCCCTGCTTGTGGGCTGTTTCCGGTGGCAGGGAGATGGGTGGTGGGGGAAGCACTGGGCTTCTGACGTCTGCTGGGAAAAAAACCTTTCGGGTAGGACTGGAAATGGTCATGTATGGACATACGGGCGAGAGGAACTATTAGATATTAATTTCCTGTTGGTCACTCTTTATTCTGGGATTGCCACACATTTTGTTTCTTGCAGATCAGTGTCATTGTCTGTATTGCTCTAAAATCATGGTTTTTAAACAACCTTCTTATAATAATTAGTAATAAATGAGTATGGCTTAGGTATAATTCTGGTTCATTGTGGTGTAACCAGAAGCTGTAGTCCTCCTTCGTCTCGGTGGCTTGTAGTAAATAAAGTGAGTTATACGTTTCTCAGTGTTGGGAGATGGTTTCACCCCTCTGGGCGCAGAGACCCCTGCTGCTTTCTCACATGGAAAGAGTCGGGGTTTAATTCACTAATCTGCTACACTCTTTGTTGTCAGCGTGCTGTTAAAAATATGATTTGCATTTCCCCCTCCCACACTCTCAAGCTGTCTCAACTAGAAAACTCTTGTTTTTCTGCCTCGGTCAAGGACACACACACTCATACAAGCTCGTGCACACACACTCACTAACTATACACAGGCTTTCAGACTCTTGCTCAGAGCTTTAGTAAGCCCACATTTGATTTCTCTTTCACACATTTTGCCAGAGCAGCGTGTGCTCTGATTGAGATAAAGAGGAAGGGATTAGGTCCCGCTCTCAGCGCTGATGAGACGTCTTTAAGAAAATGACTCTAATAAAAACCTGATCAGCACTTTGTAAGCGGTAGGGTTTGTGTCTGATCAGGCCAGGAACATGAGCAGAGAAGAGCACAGCTCCTACGCAATGGTGGGAGGTCTTTCTTTTCTCTTTTCTTTTTTCCTCTCTCCCTCTCCGTCCTTCCTTTTCAGCTAATCCTGTTATTTAACATGAACAAGTTGGGGTTGAGGCAGAGAAAAAGGGAACGGGAGAAAGAGAGAGACGCAAAACAAAAAGCCATAGAAACACAAAGACAGCTGGACCAAGAAAATCAGAAAATGGAGACAACAATGAAACGAAACACCGGTGCAGCACACGAGAGCAGGAACTGCCACTAAACCTGGAGAACACTGCTCTTTTGTAGAAGCCATTGTACAGGAGATACCGAGGGAATTTTGTTTCTGAACGTCCTGTCTACTAGCTCCCCCATATTGAGCATTTAGAGGCCAATGGAGCAAATTATTGCAGTTTTTCCATGCCAGTTTCTTTGCCCTTTGAAAACTCCAACCGCTGTGATGAAACTAAGCCCTAATTGTAATTATATCAATACATCTCGGAGTAAAGTGACTGAGGAATAAGAGACTGTTGAGCGTTAATTAGGGATGATTAAAAAAAAGGGAAAGTTTAATCAATAAATAAAGGCATTGAATTTCTGTCTTGAGAGATTGCACAATTAATGCACAAAACATTCATTTTACTGAAGAATGCAAACAAAAGCACAAGAAGGCAAATCACAATTTTATCATGAACTTCATTTGATTCATTTTTATTTACTTATCCACAGTAATGTTTCCTTATTGCTGATATTTAGCTAGATTTATTTCATTCTGCTACCCAGGATCCACTGAAAACTCCACCACTCGTCTTCACGCAGGAATAGAATATGGGATCTTAAACATCCAAATGTGGATTTTGTCTTTGAACATGTGAATGAAAAATTTGAATAGTATTCGAGCAGTAAAATTTGTTCTTCCAGCACTAATGGGAAAACATCAAGCCTGTTTTTTGATGATAAATGAATATGATATATTTTAAAAGCAGCATGTTGTCATACTGGAAACAATCATAATGTGGGATATATAGAGAGAAAAAAATCAAGACGCATAAAGAACTGCTTTTATGCCAAAATTTCTATGAATGTGGGATACAACGAATTAACTGAGCGATATTTGCTTTGGACATATTTCTCCAGCAGCAGCCGTGCCCCTCTGCAGGGGTTGCACTGTGTGGTTCGATGTGCCGAGGGCAGATTTCACATTGACTGTCTTTGTGGTTGAGGGTGACATTTAAATTAAGGATGACAGCAGTGTCATATTCGGAGGCTGGGAGAGAAGCGCAGAGATGGACATGCAAAGTGACAGCCTGTCAGGTTTAGGTTGATGGACTCCTCCATGACTGGTGCGTGCATGTGTGTGTCTGGGTAGCAGGTGCCCTGGACAAGCTTGAGTCGGTCAGTGCACAGGTTCGCTCAGATTCTTTCACACAGGTTGGCCTGCTGTGGACTGCTAAAGATCAGCTCTTCACTGAGGTCATTAGGCATGGTCATTCAGCTTCCTTTCAGCAGGAGGAAATTTGACCTTGTGATGTTATTGATCTAATCTGTTGATATGACAAGCCACTTGATTATCATGGCAACGTACAAAATCTTTGCACAGTCATCAGATTCACGAGTGTGTTGCTTTTTATAATGCTCTTCTTTCACCGGATCCTCTGAAATGACCGCTGGCTTTTAGCTGACTTGGGTAATAATTCAATCAGATCCTTTGTTTTGTTTTTTTACATTGGTGTAATACACTCTCATTGTGGGTAGATTTTTTGAAGGTCAGGACACGTGTACACAAGCTTGCATGTCAGATTAATACAGTTCCAACCCTGAGTGTGATCATTTTAAATCATTAAAAACAGTCCATGTAGGATCTTTTTGTAAATTTTTTGTGTTTATGCCCAAGAAACTACTAAAATGGCTATAAATACGCATAATCAATAATTATGCATAACATTGCAAATTGGAAATGCCCCCTTCTGCCATTCCAAATAGTTAACTGGCTAGCTAACTGCTAGCAAACTAGCTCACATTTGTCAAAGGTAAACAAGTGGGATTTCAGTATTGGGGTCTCGATTTGCATTGTCATATTGTCAGCAATTTATTTAACAGTAGCCAAACCTGTTCAAATGTACCATAGCAACCACGATTTTGTTCGTGACTAACATTAGCTAGGTTACCTTGCCAGCTAGTTAATTGCTACTAAACTAGCTTGCTTTTGTCACAGGTATCGTAGGAGAACGGTATTTTCATACACTATTTCAGCATTTTTTCGCCTTTCAGTGGATGTTACGGCTATACCATATTCATCCAGGCTGTAATGATTGTTTGGGTTCATGTAAAATCTACCTAGCAAACAAAGGGCATTTTGATTAGTAGAATTTGGACCAATAGTTTTAAAGAAAATGGGAAAAAAAACGTCTCCTGTCTCATCAGTGTGTGTCGTCAGTATTCCGTACATGCGTTCAGTGAAATTACGTTTTAATATTTCTTTGATATCTAATATAATACGACGTTGTGTTCTCTGTGTAAAATCACATTTGAAGTTATGGGAGAAGTGAACTTGGATGCTGACGTGAATACTTAATCAGTCAAGGCAAAAAGTTTCCCCCTCCCCATGGCATTAGCCTCTCAACGCTTCCCCACCCGCAGTGTTCATGTCATGAAGGGGGTCTGTCACTAGATTTTAAGGTAAATTACAGCGTGGATGGCCGTATAAATGGTGTTGATGGAAAAAGGAATAGATAACAACACCACCAGTTTATATCTAATACATGACCGGCAAGTGTGAGTTATTATTTTACTGTTTTAACAGCGGGAAAGGGTTAAGTGTACGGAATACTGCGCTCTTACGATAAACATGTGGGATTTTAGTATCCGAGTTCTCCATTTGCATTGTTATATTCTCAGCGATTTATTTAACAGTAGCCATAAATACCAAGATTTTGTTCATCACTAATATTAGCCAACTTAGCTAGCTAGCTAGCTTAGCAGGCAGGATTGGTGGCTAAGTGTTTCCGGGTACTACGTTATCCTCATACCCAGAATCACTTTTTTAACGTAAATACTAAGAACATCTTTGTTTGGCAACAAATTGTACTCAAACACCAATCTATACATCTGCCATCTAGGAAAAGACAACCATTTAAAAATCATGTATTTGAGTGCAGGGGTACTTTATACCCCTTCAACTCACAGCTTATTATTCAGTTATTTTTAAAGCATATTATTCAGTAACTACTATGAATTATTCAGTAACAACAGTGAAACTAAAAGGAAATGGATGTAGTTACAGAGAATTGTAAGTCCCACCCACGATTCCTGGGCGTTTAAGGGGTTAATATAGGGGGGAAAAAGTGCCGTGCAAGATTATCCTAGGATTGTGAGTGAAAACCAACATTGTACACCATCCCCTAAAACCATTGCATTCTTTTAGAGGACTGATCTGCATTAAAAAGTCTTCTTTCTTTTTTTAAACTTGGCAAAGCCCTGACATTTACACATACTTCCGTCTTTTAATCCTCACTTCTTAGCCTCCACACTGTTGTTCTGACTAGGCAGGAAGAATTGAGAACTGAGAACACGCACACACACATTGCTCTTGTTTGCTCCCAGCCTAGTGAATAGATTGCTGTTTTTCAGACTCGTAGGCCTCATCACACAGTGTCCAGTAAGAGATGGGCTCGGTACTGTCAGAGCAAGCTCATCTCTCAGCTGAGAGTGGTAGTGAGCTGCAGGAAGTTCCAGTGTAATATTGTGCAGCCCACAGTAAACATAATGGCTGTTTGGTATCTTCAAAGAGCTGCTCTGATCCTTTTGCTGTCTCTTTCTCGCTTTCTCTCTCTCGTGTTCCCCTTAGGGCTCCCATGATGGAGCTGTGTGCCTCCTCTCTTCTCTTCTTCCTTCTCCTGTCTTTTATACACTGCTGATCTTTTTATTCTGCATTCTTTTAATTCCTCCCATCATCTTGTTCTCTCGGCCCCCCACGGAGCTGCTTCTAAGAGAAAGAGAAAGACGCCGAGGGAGTAGAGAGGAAGAGAGCTGATGAAGTTCATCGTGCCTGTGCTCCTGCCTTGCATCTCTTTTATTCCCATCGCTTTTAGGAACATGCACACATGCGGGCTCAGAAGTGCATCACGTACACAAACTCCTGCACAGCCAAAGATTAAGAAGCTACAATGTACATGCACGCACGTACACACACTTCCACTATATATGTATCGGCATGATGCGTATGTTTATACGTCACTAATATTTTATATTATACAGATGTCCTAGATTTGAGTCCATGTAGGTTGTTTGTTGTTTTCTTTGCTGCTGTCAAAGCAACTTATGCAGCATGGAAACCAGCTTACAAGTCTTGGTAACAACAGAGTGTGAATAAATGCTTTACTTACTTGCAGTTGGCTACAGCTGTTTACCTTGAGCTCTTTAATATTCTGTCTTTCTCTTTCTGACAGGTGATGACATGCTAAATAAATGGTGTACATTACAGGCCTAAGGCCTTTTTCCTAACGTGCAATCCAAAAATGTACAATTCAATCCAGCCTCATATACAGAGTTCTAGTGCATAAATAGCCAGTCACCTAAAGGATCATAACAATTATTTCAAAACAATGGAAACATTTACCATACAGATACTACTAATCTGATAATATAGGTACAACATGGCACTATCTAACATTAGCTAGCTAATTATGTTGTTTACATTATAATATTACATTTCAGGAGGATAACATTTTTTTGAAGGATAACAAGTTACACCAGAATTTTTAAAAGCCTCGCTGATGTTCACTCATGTCTTACCTCTTGTTTGGTCCCATTCCTTTCTGGACGCTTTCTTTTCCGTTATTTTATCTTAAGCAGTTTTGTAGTGTAAGCCGTTGTCAGCAACGGTGCAAGCGCGACTTTTGGTTGAACATCAGCTTTCTCTGCCAACGCTTCCATGTCAATAACTCGGCCATAATCCGAGGCTTATCTCCTACTCCATCAAACTGGCGCTTTGCTTCCTGTTCACTTACAGCCTACCCTTTCATGCGTATACCTGTGCATGTGCAAAATAATCAACAGGCAGAGATGTTTCTTGACAGTAATTACAGCCGAAACGTTTACCTGCTGATTACAGAGCCCTTTTTTCTATAGAGCATCTATTTTACTGATCACTACCAAGATGTACAGACAGTTTAGACAGTAAAAAAGATACAAAATCACTTATAACAGCTTAAACGTATCTATTACAGCCCATTATATTTTGAGATATAATAATAATAATATATAATAATGAGATTTTGAACTCAAAATGAAAAGTGCTATAGAAATAAATAATAATTATTATATTTTAGTCCTTTTTGGATATTGTTATTAAAATATTGAATGCAATATTAATATAAGGTATTCTGTTTTTTTTAGTGCCTTACAAGCACAGTGTTGGGTTTTTTTTCTGGTAATGCAGATCTGGTTTAAAGTTGTTGCAAAATCATAGTTGTTTGTATGCTTATGTGCTGTGTGCTCATAAATATGGCCCTACATGGGTCTACATTGCAATGAAAGGAACCGCGCAAAGAAAAAGAAAATGTAATGATGTACTATATTAGCATGTGTGGGGACAAAAGCCATCAGTACAATGTGTTTCATCGTGTTTAACCGAGCTTTCTCTCTCGCTCTCCATTCAGAGGCTGCATGTGATTAGTTCTCATGGAGAAGGCAGAGAGTGGATGGGAGGTCTATGAGACTAGGAGCTAAAAGCGCTAGGTTTTCACTCCTATCCGATTGAAATTCCACCTCACGGCACTCGGCAACCCCTGCAACCGTGCAAATATTATGTCTCCTTAGGAACACAATAGTGGTATTTATTTCTTTATTTTGGACATGGTTTTTTCTTTGAGGGCGGATTCAGAGAGGCAAGCTTCGGATTCTCACAGGAGTGGATTACAACATGAATGAATGGAGTCTGTGGAGCAGGGATCCTTTATACACATTGCATACATGCGTACACATATGCATACACATGCACAATCAAAGGCCAAGCAAGATATCTGCGTTGCTTAGTCAAATAGAAAAGTCTCATTAGTAATCTATGGGCTTAGTTGAATATAATGCAGTTATAGAAGTGTACAGTGGGCACACACTTGCACACACTAATAACACGATGGCTCCTTTTTCCTCGGGTATATTACGATGGCTAATTATTTTTTGTTGTTGAGTGTTGTTGTAAGCAGGAATGTCTTGGGAAAGAATAGCGTCCAGCATTTCGAAGTAGAGTCCTAGAGATGTGCCAAATTCATGTTAGAAGAAATTCCATGATTCAGTGTTTCGTAGATGATGTCGGAAAAAAAGTTTTAGCGGCTTAGGGATGTTTCACCATGGGTTCAGAAATTCTCGCGTGATATTTTTGTGAACAAAAATGTGTGTTATGGTCATTTTGTAATGAGGCATTGCACATTAGGGAGGAAGGTTTGGCTAAAGCAAATGGGAGGTCCGTGGAAAAGAGGAACAAGAGGTGTTCGTATTTTGGTGAAAATGTAAGTCTTTGCGATAAGAACCCTGACAGCCAGATATAAACTCACTGCATTCTGATCATTTGGTGACTGCACCAGCATTAGGCACAAAGATAATATGGCACATGATAGGGAATTTGTAAATGTATCCTACCACCACCTTTAGCTGATGTTAATAAGGATGGGGAAGGGCGTCCTTTCCAGAACGGCACAAAATACTGTTCAGACACAGATGGACTGTTTCTGCTGTCTTTTATCGCACTGCAAACATTTGATTTAACTACTAATTTCTGGTGAATAGTCTGTCCTCACCAATTTGCTGTGCTTTCACAGAGTAAAGCATTATTTCGAGGAAGGATGCTGGCACCTCAGTCTACTCTGCTGTGAAGTGCTCTTGGCACTCCCTCAAGCTTAGCTATTGTGCTTAGTGCGGCTTTTTAAATCTACGAGACAAGCAATATAATTGGCTGAGAAGAGACTAATTAATCACCACACCCTCCTATTTCTTTTACATTTCACCCAATTCGTCTATACATAGCATGCATGTGACTGCACTTACATGAATGAACATTGCACATGCCTCTCTCATGCTCAGCAAATCATTAAGTAACTACTCATGCCATGTGGACTAGAGCTATAGGGCTCTATTTTTGTTCAGACGCAAGCATAATTTGTCCTATAACCCTGATGGATTGCTAATCTTTCCTTTTTCTTTGCCAGTTGGAATGTCCGTGGCCAAAAATGAACGTGCCTGCGGCACAACAAAGGGCTGTCACATTCAAAATCTGCTGGTGCAGTGGGATTTTCAAAACCACTTTGGTCCAAAATTGCACTTGCCTTACTGCCTGCCGAGACGTCGTCTTAGCACAAATGCAATTTTCCTGATTTTTAGCAAAGGCCTAAAAGTCCTGCTCCACTTTTTACACCCCTGGTTTTGTGGATGTACACTATTTATGTCACCCCACTTTAATATAAATAGGCGACTTCGCCCAAATGCTAAGTACATACAACTGACTGAATTATTTATTATCTGTAAAAAATAGGAACAACTCAATAAATGTGAATCTAACAGTTAACACGCCATTATGCATGGAATATTGTAGAATTAATAGAATCAATAGAATGTTTAACAAAACTAATGAGACAATGAATTAGGAATTAGACAAGGAATTAAATGCTTTATCCTAGAGGTTAACGCCCACAAATTTTTTTTTGTAAGTTGGTTATTTCTACCACCTGAAATATCGACATGAAATCTATAGGTGAAATCGAAACAAATGTCATTCTGGAAATGTTCTTAAAGGGAATGAGAGGAGCTGATTTGATTTACATATAGCAGCAGCACGCCTAACCACGCCTCTTGATAATGTATTCATTCGAACCCAACCTCCTTTTACAATTCTCTTCGCCATGTCATCACCTGCGCCATTGGTCACGAAAATACCAAGAATATATAACTCCTTGATCGTACACTCTATTTTTCTTACATAAAGTATCTTTAACAACATGGTCTCAACAAGCTACTCGTAGCATGAAGCATCATGAAAGGAAACGCAATCATAAAAATTATTATTTAGGCATTGACATTTTGAAACATGGTAGCTTTGGGCCGAGCTCGATTTAGTTGGCATTATACAACATATTTCTTTATTATTAAGTATTTACAAATGTCTGTTTTATTGTGAAATCCCAAACAGGAATTTTTCTAAGAGTGGGATGCAGCATATTTGTGATTTTGCAAAACTAGGGTTAGCCTGCATATGTGTTGAGAGTCATATACTGTTCACTTCACCAGGAGTCACTTTCAGGGTGATCCCGAGCTTCTGAGCTCATTAAACCTTAATCAGAAAATCTATTTTTAGATCGCTTCTAGATCCGTCAGGAGGATTTCCCATGAATAGAGGCCACTGTTTCTCCGCGACCTCTCCGCCAAAATGAACCCACTGGAATTATTTCATATGTGGTTGGCGCACCAGTGGAGTACAATTGCTTTAGCTGGGTCTGTCATTTCTGCCTCTGAATAGGCCACCCTGAACATTATGTATTTTCATTGTTACTTCTGAAGCATAAGACGTATGGCTGGTGGTACTGTGCGGTGGTGTCAGGCCAATTCATTCCAATTTAGTTCTGTGCTTCTTGGCTGCCTAAGCGTTTGCAATGCACCACGTTTGGTGGCATCAATTCAATGGCAGCACTGGTTCGCCTTAGATTTGTTCTACTCTGCACAGCACGAACGATGCACTCTGCTGTCGGTATTGCACTGTATTTTTTATTTGCCTCTCTTTGGAGGAGATTTATGAAAATAACAACGACCGTCAATAAATGAAGAAGCTGATAGCATTTTAAACGCATAGAATTCACTGAAACGCAAAATGTCTGTTTAAGCATCAGTGTTCTTTGTTTCGTCGCAGAAGAAATGAAAGTGAAGCAAGATTTTAAACCCACAAAGACTCTGGGGAAAGGAATGTTCCATTTGAGAGACTTAGTTTCTGTAGTTTTATACTCTAATTGAATCATTTGAATAACTTTTGGGGTTCTATAAATGGATCTTTCATAAGGCATGTTCTCTCTTACACATATCCCAGCATATGGATTGAAGGGAATTAGATTTAGCCAGACAAAGATGCATAGGCCGTTTTCACGTCTGCTATAGAATATGGTAACGAAGTGAATATGAACACTGCGGCTGTCTTATGAAACCTCTTTACTGTCTATCATAATCACCTCAGATTTGTTAATGTTGACGCCTACTCATCACCGTGTGATTTATTTAAGAAATTGCCTGGACTTCCCTTTATATAAGAAGAGAACACCATAGTTTGGTGTTTATTTATACATTTAAAGGCACAGATACAATCCAACTCATATAAAACACTGGCTTGCCACCACAAAATTTAGCATGTGGACATTTTATATCAACGTACTTGTGGACCAATTTGCAAATGACACTGTTCTCAGTAAATTGAATTAAGCTATTATGGAAACATTGCATTTTATTTAATCATGTTATTTGTTTCTGTTGAATATGTATCTTATTTCTTATATTCTCCTTTTGTAAAATGCATATTTTTATATTGCAAATAAGACCCAGGCCTTATTTGTGTTCTCCATGTACGAGTAAATGAATGAATGAAACAATCAGTTAATAAGGGAATGAATTCACAACGTGATATATCCTTTCAAAACTAACCTTACATGCATTTATTCAAAGTGCCTTCATTTCTTGCTTTAATCGGTACTTGTTTGAGAACACACATTTGAAAACACACCATTAGTCATCCCTAACCTGATGAGTCAGACAGTAGGAGGGTGGTTAGGAACTGATCTAAGCATGCCATTCGTAGTAAAACAGCATAGGCAAGCAGACACGGAGATAGCGAGAGAGCGAAAGAGAGAGAAATAAGTGTTCACTCCCAACCCTGAAGGCATGAATCACCCTACCACGCTACCAACGTGTAATATTTCCACCAGATGGAAAAAGTGCCTTATTTGCCACTACAGTGAGAATTGCAGCACGGTTACCCCGTCTCTGCACTAATATTAATGTTGTACCCAACACATTATCTCTCTCAGGATAATAATGTCAGGCTGAATTTGAATGATTTTGCATTTTCATTGCATGTTTCACTCTTTTATTCCCAGAGTCGTTCTACCATACTCTGTTACAAAATCATGCCGATGAAGTTGTATGGCCCATGAAATGATTGCACTGGAAGCTAATCTTATGTACTACTAATTCCAAATGCTTCCATACAGTGACTTAAATGGGACTTATGAGTCATTGTTCTGGTCTCATTTCCATAAATGAAGACACACGAGACAAAGAGAACAGTCTCGCACACAAAGGAGAAAGCAGCTATCTTTACAGTGAGCCAACAGCGGGAAATATAATTCATGCAAATGAGCCAAACAGATAAAGGCTTTCTTTGTCTAGCTGCTCTGTATATCTGATGGCTAAATTTATCTGCTCAGTTAATGTAGGGGTTTCAGATCAGATTTTTTGTTGTTGTTAAACCTTATTTGTTCCAGCATATTTTTGCCAGTAAATTATACCTGTGAGCACAGCCTTCTTGCAAAAAGACCGGTAGATTAACAGTTGCTTGCAAATAAGATCATTTCACGGCCAGTGTACTGTTTCTCTTTTTAATCTAGCCTAGTAGCAGGTATTCTCTTTCCAGGGCTTGAAGGGAAATTATAAATGAAATCATAAAGGAGAAATGAACAACTCTCAGCTTCAGTTTTTATCCAAAATGGTCAAGTGAACAAGGCAGGAAGGCTCACTGTAGATTATAAAATTGGATTAATTTACATAAAGATAATGTGTTCACGCGGGACACTTTTTTTTTTTTTATTCCAATATTTATAACTTTCATCATAATTTTAATTGGTTTTCAACATTAAAGAATGCTTCAAAAAGAGTTATTTAATTAGATTTAAAAAAAGGTCTTGGTACATTATAAGCACTTCAGGCAGCAGAAAACATGCTCGCTTTGACCTGAAGTGTAGAGAATGAGACCATAGGCTTTTGAAGAATTCTCCTATTTCACTTTAATTGCTAATCATTCCTTTAACCATTTTTGTAACAGACACGTTACTTGAAAACAAGTTGTGTTTAACAGAATCCCCAATTAACAGTTTATTCTTTGCCTTTACAGCTCCAGGGTTCCCTGAGAAGAAAGATTGAGGGTCAGCCTCTTGGATACACTGCTAAGCAGAATGGCCACTTCTGTGTGGGGCCAGCACCAGACTTCAAGCGTCTTCGTATGGAGACAGGTGCTCTTCATGCTGGTCCTTGCTCTGTGGAGCCAGGGCATTCTCAAGGTTTAGCCGGGTCTATAGCTCTGGGCCACGCTTCTCGAAGGAAGGATCCCTTCAGGATGGGCCAAGGTGTAGGAAACGATCTCTTCAACATAACTCTCAGAGATATCAAGAAAGAACCGACAGATGTTCAGACCTGCAGCCAGTCATCAGCAGATCCTGCAATGATGGTGTTTGACTTTAAAGATGAGGGTGGAGGACACATTGACCCTGAACTACAGGATCTGTTTGATGAGCTCACCAAGTCAGTGCCACCTCTCAATGACCTGGAACTGGAAAAAATGCTGAAGCAAGACGATGACTTTGGTTTGGATCTCGGTCGACCCGGCTCGGCTGGTGCATCCAATCCCTGCCCGCATTTAGATAAACCAATCAAGACCGAGTACTCGCCTGATTTTGGCCAGGCACCAGGAAGCTCTCCTCAGCTCAGGCCAGCATCTGCTGGACCTTCCTTCTCAATGGCAAATGCTGCATTATCAACTTCCCCCATTGGACCTGTGTCAATGACCCACAGTCATGTACCACAGACAACAGGAGCATCTTCTAGAGGACTACCTGCATGGCCAGAGATGTCACATGCTGAGCAGCTAAAGCAAATGGCAGCAAACCAGCAGCCTAAACAGCAGCCCAACTCTCTCCTCCACCACCAACAACAGAGCCAAGCTGGAGGAGTGAGGAACTGGTCCTCTGCCATGAGTGGGCACCCCAGTTCCTTTTGTCAGGAAACAATCGTCAGCACTGGTTCGCTAAGCCAGCCAAGAATTAGCCCTGGTCAGGTCAAAGGCATGCCCAACTGCCTCTTTAAACCCAGTGGTTACAACCCATCAAATCCCACAGACATAAAACCTCTTAGCACTAAGCCCATGTTGCATTTCACCCCTAAAGCATCAACTTCCACCCCAAGCCAACAAATCCCCCACAGGGCTGGGTCACAGAGCAAACCGACCACACAGCAGCAGCAGTCCATAGGAGCCCAGAACGCGCAGTTCCAGTTGCCTATGCAGTCATCATGTCTACAACCCAAGCCTCTGAGCCAAAGGCCTCCTCTCAACCGACATGGTCCTGGAATCAATTTTAAAATGAACCCACAGAGACAGGTAAGACACTCACTGAAAGCTTGACTGTCAAACTGTCGTCTTCTTCAGAAATCTCAAGTAGCCTTAGGATGTTCAGCTCAACAGCTGAATTCTGCTGCTGTCTCTGTCAGAATAACATCTGGATGTTTCAAGACACTAATTATACATTAAAACCAGCAGAAACAGAAAATCTGTTTTTATTGGCCCTGTGTAACGATTGTTACACTAAAGTGGGAGTTGACAAGCATATTATTTTAACACACTGTCAGGAGAATCAGATTGACTTGTTGAGTCTTTCATGTATTTGGGCCTTTAGGCTGTCTCCCACTTGATTGTTTATTTTTATAGATTGTCTCAAGGGACATAAGGAAACACGATTGAACTGCTAATGTTAACTGTGGATTGCATAACAGTATAATTTTTATTTGAAGTAATGCCAGCATATTGTCATGGGAATAGTTCATTATTCCTAATATCCATAGAAGATTTTCTCACATTCTAAGTGCTGGTGTAGACACTTTTTCAAGAATCCATCTGCTCCAGTCAATTAAAGTGTAACATTTATAGAGAGATTTTTTTTTCCTTTTCATTTTCTGGATTTGCAATGACCATGGAGCCCACCATGCATTCTGCCAGCTTCTCTTTACTTCCTGTAACTATGAGCGGCTTTGCGGGGCTGTTAGCTCGTTGTTCCTGTCGCAATTGCTGTTTGTGTCTGAGCAGTTGCAGGGCATTTTGAATATGTATATCACCTCAAAGCGATTTGACGAGGGCCCTGGCTCGCTAGACTGTGGTGGATTAACATGCAAGACTTCTAATTTCTCCGCCTGTCACAGTCGCTCAGTGCCAAAGCATAGATGTGCACAGCGGGATTTGCTAATTGGAGTTTGTTAGCTGTGAGGGACAAGTTGTGGAAAATGACAGTAATCTGCTTAGCCTGGTGCCAGTGGTTGAACCACTGATTTGTTATGATTGGGGAGCTTTAGAACATCCCCCTTTTCAGTTTTGTACAAACAGCATCGCTATGTGCGAAACGATAACATGAACCACACAAGACGGGTTCTCAGCACCCAATCTTAAAAGCGGTTCTCAGTGTAGAGGACACTGGGAGAGCAGAGGTTAGAGACATAGATTGGGTTGCACCAACAAAAGATTAACCTGGATTAAATCATAGTTTATCTATTAATCCAGTTGCAGCAAACTTTATACCTTGTTTAGAATAATCAGGATTTCATTGAAACCATTAGCAAATTTTGTTTTTAGTTTTATAGTTTATAGTTAAGATTAACATTAATCCTGTCGCTCCGTTACTTTAAACTCGGATTTAAATTTCAGTTAGATATTTTAATCTAAAAATTTAAATTTAAAAATGAAATGTCCAAAAATTGCATCATATATTAGATGGATATCAGAAAGCAAAAAGGTTTTATGCCTGTTTTCACTCGAAAAGAAAAGAAAATAATGTCTATAAATCAACAAAAATCCATCATGGTGGACAATCGGAATTGATTCTAGGTCAAGCTTTGAATCAGATGTTAAGGTTTTGGTTACTGAGATTGATGGTCACTGGTGTCTTTTTAATAGAACACTCCTGTTTGCAGTCAGCGTCTTTTCAGTTTTGCTTTCAGTAACATTTGTCAGCTGATAAACAGATGTTTTAGATTGTCTGGATCAAATATTTTTGTGTGTAGCCCATGAAATTACATATACATAGAAGCCAAAAAGCTTCTTTTGGATCTCTTTTATTCGGATTTGTTTGTTTTGCAGTTTAAATGTCAATTGAGTGACAGGAAAGTTATCTAAAAATGAATGTATGAAATACAGTTGCAATAAACACATCAGTGGGTTTACAACTAAGTATTAAAGCCAAGGAACATAAGAAAGAGGTTTAAAAGGAATTGTAAAGCTGATAAGGATGCAAATGTGGAACTACTTTTTTAGAGACCACAAACAGCTAAGATTTAATACGTTTTTCAGAGAAATGGTTTTAAAAAAAAACTTTCATTGATTGCACATTTGCTGATTTCCTTTCCACTCACACCACCATTCTCATGCCACGCTTCATTCACACTGGAAGTTCAGCACCAGGAACAAGTAGTGAACCTCATGGTGACAGTAAAATGCGTATTAAACTGAAGATTACGCTCGTTTCACTACTGACCAGATTTAATAGTTTTGGTTTCAGACTGATATTCCTATTTACTTCAGTTCTTAGGCAATCTGTGAAAAGTAAAAAAAATAAAATAATAATTCTAACTTAAACATCTGTTAAAACATACATTTTCTAGTTTATTCAGATGTTTTAGAGCTCATTACGCAACTATAATGCACATATGAGATGTACCTATACCCTGCATGGCTACATAAAGTTGTCATTTTAGACTCACTGATTATTTTCTTTCTTCTTAAAGTTAAGAAAAAGTCCTAAACATTTCCACGCTAGGAATTCATTTCACTGAAGGAAGCACAGCTGATGGCAGCACTGATGGGGTTAAGCATGCTGCTGAAATGGAAACAAAGGCACAGCTTCTACTACAACAGGGAAGAAAAATAGGAGCGCTCAAGAGTCTTCCCACAGTCAACTGAATTAGTAATGCCATGGAAATAAAGGTCCCAAAATGGTGCCACGGTCCCTCTGGAACCCTCACGAGCAGAGCTGAACTTCCTCCCACCAGGAGCAGCTCGCAAAATGCCTGAGAAGAGATCAAGATATGGGCTCTGCTTTACATTTTCTTGTTCTCACAGTCTGGTGATCGGTCGTCAGCTTGAATGCGTCAAAACTGGGATCCATATTTTCAGGGGTATTTAGGCCTATAGTGGAAATCGAATAGAACTCTTTGTGTCCAGATGCGAAGCAATGCGCTTCATTCTCTACAAACTCTACATAAGGAGTATGATGTACTGTATTGCACTGCTTTCATTAAAACTTGTATGAGTTTTTAAGGCAAGATGTCTCACTTTTGATTAAAGTGGTGTTATGCTGATCACAGTTAGTCACAAATGACTGATTCATGTGCTTGTGGGTTCAGATGTGACAGACAGTTGAGCTGTTGATGTGAAATCTGTGGGGGGGAAAAAAGGCCATAGTCGTGTATGAGCTTATGTGGCAGATTTTAATAGATTAAAACTTGCGTTGCAGCCTAAAAAGATATAAACTTGTCAATTCTAATTCCTAGATATTATTTTCCATAGCGTTGAAAACATTGTGTATTGCAAAACAATTTAGATCTAAAATACAAGTCATGACATTGCGCTGTCTGCAGTTAGAAAACAGAACACGCTAGGTGAGCTTAATTATCAAAAATGTTGATCAGAAACATGCCTTAGGATGAGAAAAGGCGGTGTTTTCACAAAGAATGTCGGCGTAACAGTGCTGCTCGAGCATTCTCTCCATTTTTAATTGAGTCACAAAAACACAGCCTCCCTCAGCAAATATGCTCTGATGCTCTGTGAAGTCTGGCCTGGATCAGTAACATCTTTGCGGCATTTATGGGAGTTCAGTTTCCAGACTCATAAAACACTTAGAGAACATTAATGTTGACTTTTGGTTTCCATTATAAAAAAAAAATTTTTTAAAAGAGGTTTTATGAACAAAATTTACATGTAAGATCAGCCCGACACTGAATTTCATATTCTCTCTTCACAGTGCAGTCTTCACAGTTCACTGCTTTATCATTTTGTAGTTTTTCTTTTCCCCCTCCCCTTCATTTTCGCAGTCAGCTCTTCTGAATTCCCATCTCAGTGAAAAAAAAAAGGGGGGGGGGGTGCCAGGCTGTTGGAGCTGCACTGCAAGGCGAGTGCTTGTTTCCTGGGAAAGCGATCCGGGGCCAAGTCCAGATGCCGAGCTGCTCCCTGGGGACGGCGTTCCTGCCTCCAGACTGCAGGAAGTGTTGTGAGAGAGCAGCGAGGCTCGGGTCTGGAGCCCTGTCAGCTGCTTGTAATGCGGGGCAGAATGGGAGCCTAAATCACAGCCCTCCTTTATGGAGTCCGCAACCACATGTGGTATTCATTTAACGATGCACTAAAGAACGGAGAGGGGAGCTGAGATGGAAAACAGCTTTATGACACATCAGGATGACAAAGAGTGGATTAGAGAGCCGTCCACGCTAATGAAACTCTCGCTCCTTCCCTACCATACAACACAGACCTCTGAAAGGCAATTCGAATGTAACATGAAGGCAGTCTGGCTCGTGTTCAGATTGGTCATGATTTCTCAAAGTGCCTCTAATTGGAGGTAATACAAAGCAGGGAATGAACTTTCAGATCTCACTTTCATAATGCGTACTGAAAAGTCAGAAAATGACTAGTTCCTGGGAACTGTGGCCTGAGCACTGAGCTTACATCCCAAATGGAAAGTGATGAGGCTGTTTTAAATCTAATGTGTATTAGATGTCAAATACTTGACACTTCATGTAGCCCTACTGACCTGCAAAATACCATGTGCGTATTTCAGTGCAAGTTTCTGGAAAGGAAAAAAAAAAAAAGCTCCATCCTCACATTGGACGAGAAGTTAATCAGAACTCGCAGCAGGGAAACAATGCTCTTCACTTGCCCTCTAATTAATTAGTGGTCTTCCCAGGGCTGATCCATGTCAGCATGGGACCTTAGCTAGTGTCTCCTCAGCTCCCCTGAAGGACTGCCTGTGCCTCTGCAGATAGTGTTGCCTCTGAATAGGGCCCATCACTACTGCAAAGCGTACTTTTCCTCAAATACCCTTTCCTCACCATGGCCTGTCGAAGCAAGGAATTTCTCCCATAACAGGCGAGGTCCTTTTCAGTGCTTCCGTTATAGGACTTCCAGTGTGGGTCTTTGGAGCCGGCTTCTCATTTAGACGTCAGTTCTCAAAGCAATGGCCCTTTGCTACGCTGCAGTTGAATTCATTTTATGTCAACACAGTGATTGACAGCGTATACACAAGTGTGTGTTTGACTGAATGGGATAACCTACTTGAGCAGGGTTTGTTCAGGGAAAGGCTTGCAGTAAGGGCATTACTGGGTTTCAAAAGCTCTGACTTGGGTCTCAATACAAAAACTTTCCCAATCATGTGCTTGGTTGTAACTGGTAGTCCTGTAGCTTGTTGTGGGTTCCAATTTTCAAAACATATATTAGGTTCTAATATCACAGACAATTAAAAGTTCTGATTAGATTGTTCTTGGATTAAAGTTTAGAAAATGAATGTAGAACTATTACCCGATAGGTCTTTACAGAATGAGTGACTGCTTGCTGACACTAAAAGGGGTTTATAGGCCGAGCTCCAAGAGAAACTGAATGAACCCCAAAACAATTAGACCAAAAGCAGTTCTTTTTTTATAGTCCATGGTTATTGCAAATGTGTTTTCCTGTAATTACAAGAAGCCCAATAACACCTGCTCAGGACCTTTAACAGTCTATCTCATTACCTTTACAATTGATTTGAGCCACCTTGTCTTTTCAGTGAGACTTCAAAATGCAGGGTTTGTAATAGAATCCTGGCCTGATGGTGGTGTTTATTTTTAATTTTTAGAGAGGCACTGATAGTGTTTGGCAGGGTCGGTGGCATATCTGATCTGTTTGAGGAAGGAGGTAATAGGGGATGCAGCTGCACTTGGTGAGGAGTATTGGTATTCAAAACAGGTTCAGGGGCAATATTAGTAACTGGTGAGGAGAAAATTGCTAAATCATAGACGTCCAAATAGCAAAAGGGGACCATTTTCTGCAATATATGCACATATTAAATGGTTTCTCTGCACTAACATTAAGCAAATAAAAGGCTTTTTCACTTTTTATGAAATAAGGAGCATTTTTGTTGTTGATAAGTCATGTTACACTTAGTAAAAAGACCACCACCTTTATTTATTTGTCATACCACATTTATGCATTAAAGTTGACGTTAACGTTTTTTTTATTATATCGACATCAATCTTTCACAGATCGTTTTTGAGACCAACGCATATTTATACTGTAGGGTCCAAAAGTTTGAGAGCACATTGAAAATCCACCACCATGTTTCACTGTTGATCTCTCTTCTGTTCGTCTCCTTACATAAACCCTTCTGTTACTGCCATAAATCTCAAACTTGGATTCATCAGTAAA
>JAOUQW010000047.1:13582345-13587406 GCA_028565825.1 Olivaichthys viedmensis | reverse complement strand
AACAGTGGCAGCTTGGCGGAGCTGAGGTTTGAACCCACGACCTTCTGATCAGCAGCCCAGTGCCCTAACCACTGAGCCACCACTGCTCCTGGTAGGTTTACGTAATAAAATGGCGAATAAACGTAGGTATAAGCTAGGTGTGTCTAATAAACTGGTAACTGAGTTTATGTCGCAGACTTCTCACCCCCGAGCGTCGAATATTTCCCTCCATTTGTCCAGCTCTGCTATCTGACTGAGAATGTCGTCTAGGTCCGTGTTCTCCATCTGCAGGTGACAGACACACCGCACGCGCCTGCAGGTGACAGACACACGGACACACCGCACGCGCCTGCAGGTGACAGACACACGGACACACCGCACGCGCCCGCACCTTTCACCTGTACTGTCGCGAGCGCGGGAAGCGCCATGTTCGCGCTTTTCCTTTTTTCAATCATCTTCACAACACTGATGAATGTTTCAGTGAGGCCATTGTTGCTGGAGCATGCCTGGGCAGGCTTCATGTTGACTAACGCAGATGGAGTGGAGATAACGAGGCCTACCAGCTTCACGTGGAGAGCACTCTAGTTGGCCTGCACTCGCTAAACTGACTCGTGCATGGGATACTGGGAAGCATTTATGCATTTATTTATTTGTGTTTTCGATAAAATACCGTAATCGAGTAAAGGCCGCATGTTATCGTTAAAACTAACACCTTTGAAGAAACAAAATTACCAAACGAAAAAAAAAATCTCATGGTTCACGTTACAAAACTATGTATCGTTCCTTTTTAGGAGGAGTGGAGCAACGCCGCGCCTCGAGCACGCCCCCTTCTGGCAGGCCTAGTTAGTGCTACCCATCGGAAGGTACTGGGAGTCAAGCTAAAGAACAAAAGAGTCGATTCTCCGAGTCCAGCAATTAGAAGCCGAGAGTCGACTCCGAAATGATTCCACACATTAATCCGCCTCAAGGTTGCGCGCAGATGAAGAAATGCATGCTGACGTTATGGACACAAGAGTAGTGGAGCAATGCAGCGTGCATCTTGTGGTAACGGTGCTCGTCGACCGGTCTTGCACGTCTTTGACATGTATAAACAGTGTGCAGACTATAGACTCTGCATTGCGGTATGTTGGATGAAAACGAGCGCGCGTTACGTCATGACTAGGAAGGTGAAAAGGTTTTCAACGATCAGACAATGTGTGAGATTTACTAATTGCCTCACTGGCGTGCTATTTTCTTGAAACAATGTGTCTGCAATGTTACAGTAGTGGGGGTAATTCATAAAGTGTTTCCAGCCACCAGTTTGGCCAGCTCGGCCTGTGTTCTGGCAACTGGTAGCTGGATTTTTCAGCTGGTATATCATATTCTGTTCAATAGTAATCATATGTAGTCATATTTTATTCAACACTCATTATTTAATTGACACAAATCTTATACAATTTAGCTTTATATAGAAATAAACCATGCATCAAAAGGATTTTTAGACGTTGGATATAGTATTTCAAGCTTTAGGGGTGAAAATGACCAGTTATTAAATAACAACGTACTGCAGTCTATGGATAGTCATTTTTCCTCAAAGTATCCGCCTTAAGATTTCGATCACCGCTTTCCAAATACGAGATGTTCTGGATATTCATTTTTATTATAACATCATGCAACGATGCTGTAGAGCCTCAGCACACTCAGCCATTTTGGAATCATCTACAGCACTTTACATAATTCTGGACAAATCTAGGTTTTATGAATTTATTGTTATTATTATTATCAGCTTGTTGTTGTGTTACTTTGTGGGCTAGAAGTGAAGAAAGTTGCACACTCGCTGAAAGCATTGAAAACAGGCGCTTTTAAAGTGGGAACATAATGGAGTTGCTGTAGACGATTCTGTTTTAATTCAGAATAGCCATGAAGATGATGTGATCAATTTTCCTCTGAGTATTATGAAAGGAATTTCAAAAGAATAAATAAAACCCCTTTTTACCAAACACATTATTTGGAACTAGACATAGCTCAAGATCTTTTATTATTCATGTACATGCCTGACACCCACCAGAGCCAATGGAATTTCTGAATTAGAGATGCATTAATATTACGCTATGTTTTATATGGAAACATCTGCATTTTCAAATTGAAATTGTAATTCAATTATAAATATAATGACATGACTTGAATTAAGTGACACGAATCTTCTGGTGCTCTGCAAATCTTGTGAAGCGAAATCCACAGTTTTATTAACATGATCTTTACATCTCTTGCATCTCCAAAATGTGCATTATTATAAAGCTAAATCAAAAATGCAAGGTGCAGCTTTCCAAACACAGTATAAAGTTGTACAAGCCTACCTTGTTGTTTCCTTGAAGTTTAGTGAGAGACTGATGTCGTAGTTTTAGATGACTTTTTGCAGACATACCCAAAAGTTCTAACCTCTCAACAAGCACAAAACAAAACCCTCTATTTATATATACCACACACTACTTATTCATGAGGCAAGTGAAAGTGCCCGCATCCTCATTCAGTATCAGACTAACTCCTTTCTTCCGATAGTGGGTGGAGAACTTGACAATAGTGCAGAATTTCCGTTATGTAATCTTTTATTGATGCGAACTGACGTGAATAGTGCATACAATAGTGTGTTTTGTATGCACTATTCAAATGACACAATTTTGTCATTTTGTTGTAAATTGTGTTTACTTTACACCTGATCACTCTTCAACAATATGTTTATGGATTTAAATCGTAATACACATTTCAAATCTGGCAAGATTCATTAAAAGTAGATCAAGTTTAATGTATGATGGCATCCTTGCCTGTAATGATGAAGAATTTAGTTGTTATGTTTAGTATGTTCGTGTTTTGGTCTTGAAATTGATATCGTGCAGGGATTAAAGAAAACCCTTTGACACGTTAATGATGGAGCCATGATTTCATGCCGCCTGGTACACGTTGCAACGTTTTAAAAAGAAATGTCCACAAGGGGGTGCTAAAGTGCTCTCAAACGATTTATGTGTCAGTTTCTTTGTTTTCAGTCCACAATAATACTGAAAGTGTGAGGGAGTTATTGCAGAGCACCACGAGGCAAATGTTTGCATATGTGTTTGATTTTATTTTTAAAGACCAAAAAGATTTGCATCACATAAATGGCCACTTGGAGATAATTAAATGACTTGCTTAGCTTTGCACACGAACTGGCATCACAGGTTTAGATGGCGCTTACACTTCACAATAGCATTACATACAGAAAAAAGTGACTTTTTTATTTATTTATGTGACTGTAAATCAACAGAAAGATAACATACGTTGAAACTGGAAGATTAAAAGTACATAAAGAGCGGCGTTAAAGCATGAAGTCAGTGTGCATAATATGCATTTTATATGACACTGAGTAAAAACGAACACTCGATCTGATTATGGTAGTATTGCCATGACAACAAAAACTGTTCATTTCTTTTTTAAGATACAAGGACACCCATCACTCTCTTCAAGCCCCTGTCAGTAAATGGTGTAACTGGCACCCATCAAAATATATATACACGTACCATGTGCTCCTTGCACTTGCACTAGACCTGGCACTGTTTCAGCAGTTTTTGATCAGGGCTTTAATCATTGCTATCATACAATACAATTTGGACATTGCATCCTATTTGTATTTGTCATGACATAAAACAATCATCATTAAATTAGTTTCTTTTTACACTTCAGTTTGACCATTCACATCGGAAATTCCCTTTGCACTCTTCCTGATAACCGATTTACATTAAGAATAAGATTAATTTAGTGTGTTGTTATCAAATGAGTCTCTTTGTCTGGAGCATGAGGTTGCCGTAAACACGGGTTCTTATAATTGTAGGCGTGAATGCTATTCATAAGTTATGATCCTTGGCACACTGTGGTTGGACATCTAACAAGGGGCATATACACTCAATGCATATAAATAAAAAAAGTGTTACCAAATAAATGAACTGTTGGGTATTAGAGTAATGTTACATAGAATCTGAGAGATGCACTTACGATGGAAAAATAAATAGCTTCCTTACCACAGAGAAACAAAGCTGAGTTGACCTATTTCTACATTTCAACGGGTATTTGAAAATACTGAGCCTTAATTGCGATGGCAATTAACAGAATGCGTAATCAGGAGTCCGGCTGAAAGACTGGGTCCCTCCACTGGCCTCCCCACAATGAGATAAGGCTCATCTCACACACACACAGCCAGGACTATTTCCAAGCCTGTGCCTCTTCTGAAAGTGAAAAGATGCAGCTTAAGGGGCTCGGATGTGCCGTGTCTATTCAGCTGTAAACAAATCAGAACAACGGATGGTGCAAGATGCGAGACTCCAATTGAGGAGTGCTAATAGCCGTGGTAGGATGTCACATCCAGGGGGGTGGGGGGGGTTACTGGACAATAGGACTGTTCAGTACATGAGATCTGCTGCACCCGTGTTGGCGTCTGACTCTTTGGCCTCCTGGAAGGGAAACTGGATGCCCGCCAGGCGGATCAGAAGGATGTTAAGGCCATGCACGAGGAAGACCAGGAATATGAGCCAGAAAGTGCGGTCAAACACCTCACTGTGCATCTTGTAGACGAAGGTGGCCTCTTTGTAGTTAGCGATGCTCTCAGATAGGTGATGCAGTTTGACCTCGGATGCATAGAGGATAAGGATGAGACAGCTGCAAAGACCTGCCCAAGGGGACAACTTTTCTGGTTAGTGGGAAAAGGTCAACTGGACATTTACAATGGTAAAGAAAACGAACCTTTGTCAAACCACAGCCTTTTACCAATTTTCTTTGGTCTTCACTTATCTTTTGGGTTTTTATTCGTCTCACATAAAACCGTATGCAACACTTGTACTCTATACTTAATTAAAAACCGTACTTGTCCTAATTTGCTGCCATATGTTCGTTGCTATCCAAAATGTTGTAAATAATCTTAATTCTTGCTTTTTCATTGGACCAGGTGATGGGTCAAACGGTCAAACAAAATTTGAATGCTACTGTCCATCAGCATATGATTCACAGAGTCATCTGACACTAGAGATGGGTTGGACAGAGTGCTTATTTCCATGCCTTTATTTATTTATTTATTAATTA
>JAOUQW010000047.1:13574845-13577345 GCA_028565825.1 Olivaichthys viedmensis | reverse complement strand
TCAGTTTAGTTTACAGTTCAGGATTATTTAAGCCTACAAAATAGGAGCAACTAATCTCATTTGTGTAAATTAAAATGATTATTGATCATGTATATGTTTAGCTATAGTATCTCAACAGTAAACAGAATGTGTTTATAGTGCAAAGCTAAGAAGTTCATGATATGTGTCAGTTTGTGATTCATTAAGTGCAATGCCTAGTGCAATGTAAGTAAGTGGCTTTCCTTTTCTCACTCTATTTCTTTTTTTTTTGGTCTGTCATCTATTTTGTCTGCTTATGAAACTGGCTGCAGGTGTAGCTCTTGATCTGGGTCAGATGGTGGGTTTCTGTTTGATATGCTCCTTTTAGTAAAAACCTGGGTTATCTGATGCCTGAATGAGGGGCAGAAAAAAAAGTAGAGCACTGGGTCGAAGCACAGGTTCAGGATGGCTAAAAGCAAAGTGGACTCTTTGGCTAAGAAGAGGTGCTTCCTAACACCACAGTCAGTGATTATCTCATTCTGTGTAAATGTGTAAGGCATTCGAACTGCATGATACGGCACATAGCACACAACATAAGCCACTGTCACCATTGCAATATTGAGAGTGGCATGGTGTGCACTGGCCTGCTCCTCAGGGTCTCTTCCACGTTTGCCCCAAAACTGCTTCAGCACCAGGCCGTTGGACAGGAGCACAGCCACAGAGGCATTCATGAAGATCGCCATGCCCAGAAAAACAGAGAGTGTGTGCCAGTGCTTGGCAACATCCTGCTTAATGTCCGCACAGGTTATTGAAGTGCTGTTAGAAAGCTTGTCCTTGATCGGGATGGCCATGTTGGGGACATTGATGAAGAGCACCAGCAGCCAGACTACAGCTGACATCACCATGGCAAAGCCCACCTCCTGCAGGCGGAACAGCTTGGAGCTCTGGGTGATCTGGAGGTAACGCTGCACACTGACGAAAGCAAGAAAAATGATGGAGGCATACATGTTGATGTAGATGAGTGGTGAACTGACTTGACAGTGAAAGATTGTTAGTCTCTGAGATTCCACACCAAAGTCTTTGGCTATCTTGACTGGCAATGCCAACGTCAGCAAGAAGTCAGAGGTCAAAAGGTTGATCAGGTACACATTCATGCACTTCTTGGAGTTCCTACTATATATAAATGCCCAGAGTGCCACCAAGCTGCCAGCCATGCCTATGAGGAAGATAATGATGTAGAACGTGGCAAACGGCACCATCTTATCGTTTACCACACAACTCTCGTCCTTTATAATAGGATCTGTTGTGGACTGCTTGCCTTCCATCTTTGGAAAAAGGTGGTGTAGAAATCTCTAAGAGTGTATCACGATTTATCCAGTGTGTTGAGTTGAACTAATGTCATTACAATTGGTGTTGATTGTCGTCTGTTGTCTTTGTTGTGAACTTGTTGGATGCCTAAGAACACTTAGACTGAGTCTGAGCAAGAAAGGGATCCAGACTTAAGGAAGGAAGTGGTGAATAACCCAACAGTTTTGCAGACAAGACATGTTAACCCATCTGTTAAATCAGGACGGAAGCCTGCAGAGACAAAATTTGTAAACATTTAATGGTTTTACAAATGTTATTTTCAAATATGTTTATAGTGCTGAAAAGATTAACGTAGCTAGTCTTTAATAAATCCAACTGAACAGTGACTACAGGACAGACGTACGTACGTTGCACTTTTAACAGTGGTTATGAGGCTAAAATGCAGAATGCAGAACAACTTTAATTTGGGAGTATATATCTACATTACATTAGGTCTTCAGTAAGTGAAAAGCAGGTCGTGTGATTGATTTAGACAGTCACAAACTATAATAATCATAATAATCCATAATAATTTTCCTTAAAAATTTGCAAAGTTGATTTGTAGTATGTCTCGGGTCATCGTGCTATTGCATCATACAATGTGTTTTGAAGCACTTGGTCGGATCTGCGCAGTTCAGACGCTGATCACTTCAGAATGAATCCTGCTGCATTCAACATTCATGCAATCAATACAGACAAGTGAGCCAGTTCCATTGCCATGACCATAAGACTTTATCCCAGAACTGTATGGAAATGTATCCTTGCCTTTCTGTAATTGATGCTAGCCAGTGGTTTGCATTTTGTTGTAAAGCCTGGGAGCTCATGCTGGTCTATTCTTCTCTTTATGATGATTTTTGACACAATGCCTCTACGTCCTGGATAGTGTGTTTCTGGCCTGATTAACTGAGTGTTCATGCTTCTTAACAATGTACTGAACCATTGGTTTTGACACACCTACTGTTTTGGGGGGAAAAGTATGACGTTAAGAAGGTTTACAAGCAACCAGTGACTCATACACTCCAAAGTAGAGTCGTATACAAACTTGATTTTGGTTGTCTACCATTGCAATAGCTAAAGCTGTTAATTAGGGCTGTCAAAATGAACGCGTTAACTTTTGCGATTAATTTGAAATATGTAAAGCGTTAATAAAACAATAACGCAATTAATTAATTGCTTATCAGGTTGATATACATTT
>JAOUQW010000047.1:13554771-13564927 GCA_028565825.1 Olivaichthys viedmensis | reverse complement strand
AGCGCCTCTGGAGCAGGGAGGGTTAAGGGCCTTGCTCAAGGGCCCAACAGTGGCAGCTTGGTGGAGCTGAGGCTTGATCCCATGATCTTCTGATCAGTAGCCCAGTGCCCTAACCACTGAGCCACTACTGCCACTTGCAGTACATCCAGTTTTCTTATGTTTTCACCTGGTATGTTTGCTCTTTAAATAGTCATCTTTTTATTTATTTATTTATTTATTTTTATAATAATATATTTTTTAAAATCTCATTGCACATTAGACTAGATGGACTGCACTTGGGGGTTGTCTTGTTTTGCTTTGTGAAATTGAGCCCTAGTCGACGGTTCGAGCTGCTAATGTCATACTTTACTTAAACAGCTACAGATTACAGATGAAACAATTTACCCAATTTCACAGCAAGGTTCAGTTTAGCACAGGTAATACAGTGAAAGAATAAAACTCGTAATTTTAAAATGAAGTTTAAATGTACAAAATGTACAATGGGCTCATAAAACGCGCCAGTATGGAAACATAAGCAAGATATCAGTTAGTTATAATTTATCAGGTTTTTTATTTATTTAGAGATGAACATATCAATGGAGCTGCTGTCCATCAGTGAGGTTAAAAAGTGGTTGTGAGAAACAGAGAGTCTCTTAAAAATACAGAGTACTTCGTGACTTTTCTGTTCATTGACTTATAAAGGACCTCTTGCCCCACGTGCAACAGAAATATGACATATGATTTTTTTATGGAAGATGTAGAGTTTGGGCCAAAACACACATACATTTCACAAATCATAACACATCAAATGCACAAAAGACAAAATGCCTGTTTCTGTTTCTTTGAATAATTTATTCAGATTACTTTATGGGTTATAATACAATCCTTTGAATCAGAGTTATTTGAATATGGTGAGTTATGCAAAAAATATTACATATGGTATCCATTGGACTGTCAGTATTGACTATTGCACTTTATCTGTATTGCTGTAAGTGGTCAAATGGGTAGTGTCATGATAATCAAACAATATGATTCATAGATGAGCAACTGCTCTTACAAGAATATGGAAAAGTTTAAAAGCAAGCCATTTGAACAGCTTATATAGAAATTTGCCCAGAAAATGTGCATTACACGACTGAGAGAAATTGTCAGTCACTTTGGACTCACCATCAACTTTTGAGCTTAAACCAGTTTTTTGAGTTTTATACTTATTTTATACTTGATTAAATTAGCTAAACAGTGACCCCCATTCTTCCATCAGTTCCATGAATACGTCCATCTCCTGGATAAGCGTCAAATGTCAGAGGTCAGAGGTTAGGTTTGTCCTCAGCTACAGAAGTCACACTTGGGAGAGGGGAGCCATGAGGTGAGGCTGTGGAATTCTGGGATTTTACTCTGCACCGTAACTGAGAGGCTTCTACAACCGCATCTAAGGACTTCGTCGGGACAGACAAGAGCATGTAAGATTTCACATTACGCTCTAATATAGTAAAACCTTTAGTATTTAACAGATGCATTATCAATTTAAACAAGTTTCCTAAATCCTGAAATCAAGAATAGTGTAGCTAAATAATCAACATACAAACAACATTCCCATTACACTAAAACCGTAAACCTTAAGGAGACTCTCACATGATTCTCAGCCAGAGCTTCTTTAGCCATGAAGTGCTCTCTCTTGATCTTTATCTCCACCTCCTCTGGAACATCAGGAACCATCCAGTCAATCATGCGCCCAATCAGAAATACCACATGCTGAAACAAAATCAAGTATTCTCTTGTACATAAACAGAGAAACAGGTAAAAAGGCGCTCCAAACATATTGGACGGCACTATAATTACAGTACAAGTTGCGTGTATCTCGAGATAGACGCTTGAGTTGAGTAATACATATTGACTATACCTCAAATATGATGACGAAACCTAGCCGAATGGCCAGCAGATTATAGTACTCAGGAGTGTGATTTCCCCTTACATCTCTGAAGCCCCGATATCTAAAGATAAACATCGTAACTTTAGATTACTCATAGCCATTTTCATCACTTGCACAAAGAATTTCACTCACCAGAATGTATTTTTACCTTCGCAACAGATGGATATGTTTTACAATTCAAATTTGTAAGCAAAAAGTCATTCACATAGTCCTGCAAAGTGAAACTTCTACCAAATGCTATAAAACTAATACAGCTTATCAAACCATCAACCACTGCTGACATTACTAGAAGATTATCTCTACCTGCACTGCATATCACTTTGGGTAAAGTCGTTGGGTGCTTTAGAGAGGGTAAAATTAATGTAGCCTTTCAGAGTACCCTCAGTGGTGTAGCGGTAGTAGAGGCGCGGCAGGAAATCAGATGTGAAAGCAATCAGGAAAGCCTAGGAAAGGGAAAAGGAAGTTAAACATAAACAAAAAACACATTAACATCTGATTAGCTGCTCCACTGATTATGTTTACACCACAAAAGCATTCTTAAAAGCACTATCTGCATTTGGGGAAAATAACCTTCAAAAGACTGGCATAGATTCATATAAAGGAACACAATGGAGGGAAGCTGTTTAATCAAGATATATTATGAAGCAGGAATGCTCACATTGCTGATCACAGCCAGATAGGTGATGACCTCCAGGATTGTAAACCATATACCGATGTCCTGTGCCCGCTGAGCCACAGGCCTGCGGTACTCGCACACAAATTTCTGTGCATCCAGACGTACTTCCACCCAGTTATTCACCAGGGCAAAGAGTGGAGCCAAGGGACAGGCCGCCACAAAGATGGTAATGAAACCAAACTGCAGGACTGCAAAGAGAAGAAGTTAATAAGAGAAAAAAGAGGATTTAGTAATACGACATTAGTGAGTCAAATACAGTCAGTTGTAGAACAAAAATTTGTTTAATTATATTTCACTGCTTCAAAGCAATTGTCTGAAAAGCGATGTGATATAATGTGTATAATAATACTATTAATTTAGGTGTCCTCTTATAACCACTTCTCATGACATGTGATATCATTTGGCTGACATATTTCTGCTCTAAAGCCTGTGACTCTAAAGACTGATCTTTTAAATTAGGAAACTAATAAACTAAGAAGTCAGTCTTTATTCTTACTTATGCAAAAGCTCAATCAATACATCTAAAATTGCCTAACTGCAATGATTACTCTTGTTCATGTGACTTCTGAGAAATCTTGGTAAAACCTTCAAATCAGAGATATTCTACATATATATTATAAACAGTGCATATAGAAAATATAAGATAAATAGTGTGGGAATGATGTGAAATTTAACGACTCACCCATTTCCAGATATTCATCAAACAGGCCCTGGCACACCAACAGTCCATAATCCGTTTCCCAGGGTGCCACACTGTCTTGATCATTTGCTCCACTTTCTCTATGAGCCGGATGGAGTTTCCGCTTGTGCCACCATGCCTTTATCTTACTGTGGGGGTGAAGAGAGGAGGCATTTAAGGCATTTTGAGGCACAAATACTGAAAATTCAGCTTTTTTTGTTGTAATGAAATGAGACTTACGGAAGAACAAATTCCTGAGCATTGTTGATGACTTGTTTGCCCACCATGATGACCAACAGCTCTTGAGCAAGCTCAATAAGACATCCTGAGGCGCCACACTGGATGAAACAAGGTGAATGAATGATATCATCACACAGACAGCATTCTTTAATAGAGTATTGTTGCTAGGCACACTATTACAAACTCGAGTAGTGCAATTCACTGAATGACTGAAAATTAAGGAATCAGTACAAATGAATGAATGAATGAACTAATTAAGTAAATACTATGAACCTAAATGCAGTTTGCACTCACATCTTCATTTCGAATCCCAAAAAGCGTATAATAGTTTCCAGGATATCCAACAAACCTTAAAAACAGGAGACATGATTAATTTGTTGTCTGTTTATTTTTACAGAACTGTACAGTGTTTGCTTGAATACTTGCCTCCCCTTAAAAAATGCAATGTAAACAGGAGAAGAGTAGAAGTTGACAAACTGGAAGATAAACACCTTCAGAATAAAAGCGTCTTCATATTTGGTCTGTGTACGGTGCATTTCTGTTGGTAATAAAGTAACAAACCATGAACTCTGCATTATTGAAACAACCACAGATGAAACTTAATAGTGATCATATGCCTGCTCACCCCATCGGGTCAGGATTTGGGCTAGATATGTGTAGACCTTAGACAGCAACATGATCACCACCAAGTTTAGCACAGAGCCGGTGAGACTTGCTATCCTTCCAGCCTGTGAAATAGACAGAGAGCACAGCATTGGTATGTATACAACTAAAGACTGCATTTACACTTAAGTAGTAGGCTAATGCTCCATTGATTGGCCAGAAAGTGTTGATTAATTTTCTATAACTGCACGGCTCTGACAGTAGTGCCGGCTGCAGGGCAAATCACAGGTATATTTTAATGCGCCCGTTCTAATACGTTATCGTTTCTATAGTCACAACTAATTCACAGGGACGTGTATGGCAGACGCTCACATAATTCAAGCCTAACAATAAACGGATTACAAAAAGTGTTGTTATTTAACAAAGAAAAACGTACCATTGCTATGGTAAAGCTTTCCATAAAGAGAACGTTTATTTAATATTGATGGAGACTTCGGTTCGGTGTCAGCGCATTGTAATTTGTCAGAGGTAAAGCTGTTCCTTTAAGTGTAATCAATGGCAAAATGCTGTGGTATAAACGAAATAACACACTTTGGCACACGGGGCGTGCTGTTATAGGAAAATAATCAACAACAGGGTGGTGTGATGCCACCCCGGAGTTGATTATTTTCCTATAACAGCACGCCCCATTGTGTTTTATTTCTTACTTAACTTCACAATCAAGCCTTTCTAGTTAGAAAATGTGCTGCTTATCAAATACACAAACTAATCACAAGAATTGTCACTGGATACACTGCCAAATGTGTTTCAATGGTTCATTTAATGCATTGTATGAATGTAAGGAAGAAACTATCACAATGTCAATAAAACTTATCATAGAATTAGGTAATATTTGGTTTAAATCTGCACAGCCTTTGATGAAAATACTTACCATTTTAATCAGAAAAATGACTTTATAGCTTATTCGATTAATAAAAAGAAAAGGTTATTTCAAATATTATAAGAATTATATTATACAATCAAAATTATTTATTAAGCTTAAGTATGATACAGTCAAATACTGTATATTGGCCATAATGTACTTACAGAGAATATGAAAAACGCATTCTGAGATTTGTAGATGATGATGCTCAGGATGCTCAGGTAGAGAATGATCGCGATTAAAAACATCAAAACAACAGCAACCTGCAGAGATCAAGCTCAGTATCAAAATGCAGGAAAGGGGACATGTTCTTTAACACAATGATAAGAGGGGGAAATTTAATTACATTAGATAATTGTCATATTTTACTTTACCATCAAGATGATGACCATGTTGCCAGTCACCATGCGCCGAAAACGGCTGGTCTCTGGGAAATGTGGCTCCTCAGACCCTGTTATAGGATTACGGATTGTCATGGGTGCCATGGCGGTGAACTCTGGCCTTGGCCTTTCCTAAAATTAAAATGAAAGAGATGAAGATATAGCTATGAAGACCTACAGTATGTCAAATTACAAAATTATGCTTACAAATATAAGAACTGTATGTCAGGGATATCAGGATGACCACAATACTTTCTCCAACACACACTAGCATTTCAAACACTTGTGTAATATATTTGATATAGTGTTAAAGCACAAGGCCATAGCTTGGCACTTTCCCTGCTAAGCTTAGGTCCTTCAGGGCCAGGAATGGTTACGACACACTAGATTAAAGGTTCAGTATGTTTCGAGGTGTTTCTAAACCTGTAAAAATCCTATAATTTCAAAGATACCTTAGAAAAACTGTCATTTGAAATATCGTCTTGCAATTAATCTGTCTAGCTTCTTAATTTCAGGCTTCTGTTTACATTTTTCCAACCCAGATGTTAGCTCTGCATGGCGATCTAGAGCCTTCCTATATTCTCTCCTTACCTCGGTCTCCTCAAACTCGGAGCAGTCCCACCTGTGGGATAAGACAGAGCAGGTGCGCTTCCAGTACTCCAGGAAGGTGACCGCCCACAGGGACATAAAGATACTGAAGAACACTGTTCCTCCATTGTCAAATAATAAGCCTGCCTGTGGCAAAATAATAATGTTTTACTGCTACATCATACGACACACTACGTTTCACAATAGTTGAACTCAGACTCATTAAACTCACTTTATAAGTGTAGCAGATGCTGGAGAGGTTCCAGTAGCTGCAGATGTTGCAGAGTGGACACATGATAATGCTGTCACCACTGGTGCAGATTTCCCGCCTAAAAATATACACATCATTGCATGTCAGAAAGGTCAGGGGTCATGATCAGGACAGGGATACTCTGTTTTTCACTCACGCTGGGACATCAGTGACCATAAGCCAGATTCCAAATAAAGACAAGAGGAAACCCACGACTGCAGCAGGAAGTAACCACCCTGTGTAAAACCCTGCAGAGACAGGGACAGGATGTTTAAAGATACATATAACAAGTCCGAGGTAGAATTGGGTGGGGTAAAGCTTGTCAAACACTATTTACATTTAGATAAGCAACACACGCCTTGCAAATATCAGCACCTAATCTGTTTCTCAGTGAAGCAAGTCACAGGTAAACTTAAACACTGGACTAAAACAGCTACAGTGAACTCACATGCCATTATTTAGTTTACATTGACAAATCTTCCTCTCACACACTTTGAGTTGGTAAGAACAGTGCATACCTAACCAGGCAAAGTAGAGTGCAACCTTCTCGCCAAAATATTCACGGATGTGGTCCAGGGGCTGGTACTTCTTCCAGCAGGCCCAACGTGCCCAGTACCGATACAAGATCTGCCTCATGCTCAGACAGTCAGGGTTAAGTGGACTTCTGGGCAACTGATAACGACCCTTAAACCAACAGTGGAAAAAGAGGCTAGGGATTAGTATGTATAACCTTTAGAGTCAATATTAACATTTTAGTTTTCACTGGGCAATGCTAAAAAATAGGCATAGGGCCGGCTCATCCATTAGATCATATACGTGACTGCCTAGGGCCTTGGCGTGATGAGGAGACCCCAGTATGGTGTGTTTTTTTATTATATAATTATTGTTATTTTATTTTCTGTGTTATGCCTACATTGATCTAAGATGTTCACTTTTGAGAGAAACACTCATAAAATATATATATATATATATATAAAACCGCAATCTTGATCAAATTGCTTAATCATGTTTCCAGCCACATGACAGGATAGTAAGGGCTAGATATCTTCTATATGGCCAATATATAAGTTTAAAACATTATTCCTCTGGCGGGGAGAAAAGAAAAGACAAAAAAAGAAAAGAACAAAAGAAGAAAAATGAGGGCAAAATATACTAATATACTAATGATTAAATAAACATTTTATATTTGTCACCGTAAAGCCCATTGAAATGCATTCTGAAAGAATCCACATATCTAAAGCATTCATCTATACACTTGTCAGTATTACGTACTAGATAATAATAAACTCAGTAATATAGCATTAATACATTTTGTTTATTATAGTTCATGGGAAATTGGCATGATATTAATGCATGTACACCTATTATTTGGCCTCAGTTTTTGTAAATCTGTTTGCTCTGAACAGGCTTGTTTCAGGCTTTATAAAATAGAAAAAAGAAACTGCTTCTCATGTTTGCCCTGATTATATTGATGTTTCTGTGTTTCTGAGTAGGAGTAAAATTATGTTGATGGGGCCACACAGGCCCACGGGCTGGCTCTGTGTAAAGGATTTTATTAAAAGTAGCCTAAGTGATTTGATTCTGAGATTATCTACTTTTGTCTGAATACCTTTGTGCTTGCAATTCCACTACAACTAATACTGGGATCATCTTTTGTTCCCTGTATTGTAAAGTGATGGAACTAAAATCGGTATTATTAAACTGGATATGAATTCAGTCTCTGCGATAACATAAGATACATGGTTGTGGGTCTTTTACTTGAGTGTAAAAGAGACTCTTACCTCATGTAACGGATAGGCAGCAGTGAACACGTTCTCACTGACCAGCCTGGCTATTCCAACCTCTCCCCTCTTCAACGCTCCATACTGCATCCTCGCCAATATCTCATACAGCTGTATGAGATACAATAACAGAGGATATGCTCAGTAAGTCACCTTTATTAACAATGATCTATTACTCAGTATGGCTAAAAAAAAAAAACATCCAATAATTGCTAATGGGATTAATGAATAAAAGCTATTGGGGACAATGTTTTTTTCTCTTTTTTTTAGGGTGAATATTTGATTTTGGTTTGATTTTGGACAATGAAGGCTAATTCTGCTAATTCTAGGGCTGGCCAGACAAATACAGAGAACAAGCGCACTACTGGGAGTACAGGGATAAAGATTTAGCTCAGGACTGCAAATAACACTATTCAGTTTTACAGTGCTCTATTTATATTTGACAAACACCTGATTAATGTCATAAAAGTTCTGATTACTAGATAATGGCTAAATTAGCTAGCTTATCTGGCCGTCATTCAAACACTTTCAAACATCCAAGCTCACGATTTGATGTCTCTGTGTCGTCTTGAAGAAAGTGTCCTTGTTTTCATGGCCAAGAAACCTGCAAGGAAAATGAGGACATGATAAATGTCTGTATCTGTGTATGTTTGCCATTAAGGAGGTGGTAAAGCAAGCAGACACTGTGTCAACACTACTGTGTGTGAACAGTGACACACTTGATGCCTAGACTCTACCTCTTACTTTCCCGTTTCCTGAAATTATTTTAAAACATCAATCAGCTGATTTTCCATTGAAAAGACAAGCATCTAGCGTTTGACTGTCACTGAAGATCAGTGACAGGCCATAATCCCGGACAGGGACAAAACTGTACCTCTCCAGCTTGTTAGAGCGGAACTGGCAGGTGTAGTAGTCTGGTGGAGGGTTGGGTACTTCCTGGGCTAAGATGTTAGGGATGTGTAACTTGCTCAGGACCGTTTCTGACCAATTGGATTCTCGAGTTGTCTCAACCTGTAGTGCAGATCCATCAGACAGAAATCTTTAGACACATTTCATATTAAATATATTTAGTGTTGGGTGAACACATCCTCTGTAAAGCTTCTGTAAATTGTATTCAAAATTCACCTGTAGTGGAACCCGAAGGCTGATCTCCTCAGCGTAATAACATAGCACACTCCAAGGGGCGCTCAAGAGCACGTATGTAGTCTTTGTCTTGCCCTGCACAACCTCTTTCTGAGAAAATAAGACAGATGCAATCTAATATTAAAGGTTCAATCTAATATTAAAATAGTGCAGCCAAAAATAGAATTTCCACAATTTTCTCCTTACCCCACATGTAGTCGATATGTTTGGCGTATAAAGTTTGCTTCTTTAGTTTTGCACTGGAGCTACAAGGCTAATGTTGCTAACAAGTAAGAGAACCTTACCAGCTACATGGAAATCACACACTTTCCTCAACTATGTCGAGTTGTTAAGTAATTTCAAATAGACTTGTTTATGTGGTTTCTGACACTGTTATCTTCTCATTGTTAAGTGGACAAGAGCGTTGCATAGCCAAAAAAAAAAAAAAAAAGTAGTAGCAGGAATCACTTTCTTTCTCAGCACACACACTCTTAGAAAAAAGGGTTACTTTTCTTTGGATGGTTAAAGGTTCTAGCTGTCTGAAGGGAGTCTACTTGGAACCTTTTCTGAAGGAAACACTCTATTGTACAGTTCTCATGGAACTTATAAGCGTTCCTCCAGAGTGACAAATCAAAAAACCCTTTAGGGTGCCAGATGGAACCTTTTTTTTTAAAGAGTATAGTTTGGGATCACTCAGCACAAGCATCAGACAATTTGAAAGCAGGATTATATGTGATAAGTGATTCTGATGATAATCTAGTTTTAATTTCATTTCACACACCTTCAGTAACTGCTTTATCCTGGTCAGGTGCATCCTGAGCCAGTCCATCGCAGGGCATTCATTTTATTTCTTATATATAATTGTTATTAGGACCTATTCTGCTATTTAATGAAGCTGTTTATGTGCAAATGGTATTACATAGCCAGCCAATGTCTTTTGAGGCGAGTGTGTGATGAACAATGCTAAACTGGTAGCTACAAGCCTCCCTTATTTCCCCTTACTTGG
>JAOUQW010000047.1:13503483-13516871 GCA_028565825.1 Olivaichthys viedmensis | reverse complement strand
CGTTTTTGCATCCAAAGTTCATATTCTGGTAAAGAGTGGAATATTTGGAATTTTGGGCTCAGGCAGGAAAGGGTTAATGCAATAAGAGTACAAGTATTGCTCACTCACGTGTGAGAACAAGTGCTAGCGTGAGCCCCAGGACAGCCAACAACAACAGTGCAGTAGCTGAAACCACCAGAACTCCCCAGCTACACCACTGCCTCCTCACACACACCACACACAGACCAAGCACGTTGCTATCTCCTGCAATAACACGGCAAGCAAAGAAGAGAAGTGAAGACAGATGGTGGTATTCGAGTCATCTTTCCAAAAACATTAAAGGCCATTAAGAGGTGGTGGTACTCATTGTATTGATTAGATCATTATAAAATTCTTTGATCTGAATCAGTGTGTTAGAGGAGGGAAGAAAATATACATTGCATTGGAGCCTAAGAATTCATTCCTTGATCATATAGTATATAAGCAATGCTAAGAGAGACTTACGTGTTGCAGAATCCTTGATAGGTTCTGAGGATATGGCAACCTTAAATACTTCTTTGATTTCATCGTGGTCATTATCTGGCTCAAATGCTGGATTGCAAAATACATTCTGAAAAGGTCAAAAGGTAAATATAACAGTGTTTAGTCTTAATGAGACTTCTACATATTGAATATCAAACCCAATGTTTTTGTCTTACCTTATACAAATCAGAGTTATGGATGGACGTTTCAGGATCAGCCATGTTCCCATTCCAAGAGGACTTTTGACATTACTTGTGACTACTTTTATCCATAACATAGAACAACAGAAATGTGCACCAGGGTATGGAAATATATGTTTTCTAGTAGAGTAGATGGGTAAAGGTAATTTGGAAGTTACAATTGCAAAGCTATTCTAAATATACATATTCTCTGCAGTACAGTTTTCAGTAGTTGATTACTCACCATGCTGAAGTTGTTCCTGTTTTGGTGAGGGTGAGTAGGTTACAATAAAAAAGTACCCAGAATCCTACACTGAATTCTTCACAAAGCCAAGTCAGCTGAGAGGACTGAGCAGGCCAAGGGGGGCATAAGGCAACATGGGGCAGTTAAATTCCCCCTAATGAGCCTTGAATCTTTGCATCACACACACAAACCACACACACACATACACATGATATTAGGCCACGGGCTGGCAATGCTTGGCCTCTTGTTCATCACGCTCTGACCTGAGTTTAAATCCTTGAATTGAGCCGTCTAATGCACTGCCACAAGGCACATTGCAAACAGAGCAAAAATTGTGTATTTTTTTAAGTTATATTGTATTATTTTTGTTTTTTAAAAAGAGTTGCATAATCATTTTTACCACATTTCCCATAATACCATGTTGCTCAATCTCGGTTTTTCTGGTAGTTAATGTGTAATCACTTATCAAATACACTTGTATACAAAATGTTTGTTAATGCTGTCCACAGCTGAGACTGAGTAAAGGGTCAAGCTCAAGTGTTCATAATGCGTTTTACTACTGCCTGTCTTTTAAGTTTGGCTCTCTACATTTCCATTGGTAAAGGTCAGTGCTGCAAATATACAAAACTATCTAAGGTAGAAAGACTTGTAGTCGCAGAGTCTTGCATGAAAGGATGATGTTTAAATAATACCATGCCTTGTTTTACAGTAGGTGGAGAAATGGCAAAAGCTTTTTTGTTTTGTTTTGTACCAAAACAAGTTTATATCTAAATGTTAGGTTTTTATGAAAGACATCGTTATATTTGTGATGTTTCTAGTCTTTTGTACAGTAAATTGACTGAATTTGTTAAGAAGAGAGGCTATCTTCGGACTGAAAAAAGTAAATGAGAAATTAAACTGCTTTACAAATACAGCTTTAAGGGATCATTCATTAGTGTGAACCCATTAATCATCGCAAATGATTGATTTCTGAAAAGCATCATGTTCATAAAATTTTTGGGGGATTTCCCATGTATGAAAAGTAATAAACAGTCACTAAGTATTACAGAAATACCTTAATATCTGATTAATTTCAGTTCATGCAGAAGATGACTATGACTATGATGATGAGAAACCTAAACAGTGCAATATGACAGAATCCATTATTGGAGGAACAGTAAAATACTCCAATAATGCTGCTGTAGGGAGTGAGGTAACCTACCATTGCAAAGATGGATTTAGTCCCTACCCGGTCGTCAAAAAGGTCTGCAACTCTAAAAGCAAATGGGAGCCAGAAATATCCAGAGTGATATGTGAAGGTCAGACAATGTGAAAGACATTTAATACTCATATTTTCACATCAGTCCCTTTTCAAGCATTGTAAAACTTGTTTTTTATGTGCAATAATGGCTTATTTTTAGAAGAATCTGATTATTATGATTTTGAGGAGCCCCAAAAGAACTGCTCTGTATCTGAGAATATAAAGGGAGGCAGTGTTTCCTACTCCAAAGAAGGCTTGGAAGGCAGTGTGCTGACATATCACTGTAAGATTGGACACTACCCTTATCCAGTCAAGCAGAGAATGTGTAACTCCAGAGGGGAGTGGTCAACCATGATACTACCTAATGGCAAGACAGTGTCCACTTCCACATGCAAAGGTAAGCTATTAAATGTGTGTCTTATAGTTTAAGACAATGGAGTATGAAAACCCAAATAAGCATTATGACTGGATTTGATGCACTGCCCCTCTCTCTTACCTTCTCAGAGATTCTTTGCCCAGCACAGCTTCAGCTGGACAACGGGCAGTTTTCACCCAAGAAACAGTGGTTTAAGGTTGGAGAAGAACAGACATTCTCATGCAGGGAGGGTTTCACCCTGCTTGGCTCAGCCAAGCAGAACTGCACTGAATGGGGGCAATGGACTGGTACCCACCCAGTGTGCGATGACCAAGGTAAGCATACATTAGCCCTATAATTTATAATAAATACAAGACAAAATGGAGTAGATACAATGATTTAGATCCTTTTTTTTTCAATGTGTCATTATGTACAAATAAATAATTTAGAAAAATTCTCAAACAATGTACTTCATACTATGGTGTTTGTGAAACATAGTTAAGCCATACATGCATATAAAGGTTTACACGAGTTTAATGTATAAGCATGCGAGGACCATGCACAGGCATTTGATCATTTTCTCAACAATTCCATTGTGAATATTACACCAGACATTACCAGCTTTTGCCAATCCTTTAAATTGTCATGCAAACGCACTACATGGCCAAAAGTATGTGGACACCCCTTCTAACTAGTGGGTTTGGATACCAGTTTGGTAACAAGTGCATAAAATCTGGCATACAGCCATGCAATCTCCATAGACAAACATTGGCAGTGGAATGGGTCGTAATGAAGAGCTCAGTGATTTTCAATGTAGCACTGTCATAGGCTGCCACCTTTCCACTGAGTCAGTTCACCAAATTTCTGCCCTGCCAGAGCTGCCCCGGTCAACTGTAAGTACTATTATTGTGAAGTAGAAATGTCTATGAGCAACAACAGCTCAGCCGCGAAGCGGTAGGCCACACAAGTTCGCCAAGTGCTGAAGCACATAAAAATAATCTGTCCTCAGTTGCTGTTCGTCAAGAGCTTTATGGATTGGGATTCCATGGCCAAGCAGCGGCACACAAACCTAAGATCACCATGCGCAATGCCAGGCTGGTGTTGTGTAAAGCACACCGCTATTGGACTCTGGAGCAGTGGAAATGCATTCTCTGGAGTGATGAATCAGTTTTCAAAATCTGGCAGTCTGAGTGAGAAATCTGCGTTGGCCAGTTTAATGTTACCTGTTTGAATGCATAATGCCGACTGTAAAGTTTGGTGGAGGAGGACTTGCGCTCTGGGGCTGTTTTTCATGGTTTGGGCAAGGGAAATTTTAATGCTACAGCATACAATGACATTATAGAGAATTGTGTGTGTCCAACTTTGTGGTAACAGTTTGGGAAAGGCCCTTTTCTGTTTCAGCATGACAATGCCCCTGTGCACAAAGCAAGGTCCATAACGAAATGGTCTGTTGAGTTTGGTGTGAAAGAACTTGATGGAGATGTTCAATAAGCACATAGGAATGTGATGTTTAAATGTCCACATACTTTTGGCCATATAGTGTATGTGTGGAAGTTGTGGAAAGAGTGGATTACTCTGACTCCTAATGATGTACGAGAATGGACTGAGCACCTTTTTTTATTCTCCAGCTGATGACTGCAGAAATCCAGGGACTCCACCTGGAGCTATACGTTCTGGAGACCGCTTCCACTTTGGTAACCAGGTGAAATATCGCTGCCAGTCAGGCCTAGATTTACTGGGGCCTGAAGTGAGAGTGTGTCTGGATTCAAAAGAATGGAGTGGACCTGAGCCACGCTGCCAGGGTAAACCAATTCAACCGGTTATTAGAAAAGAATGTGTGCAATTTTTTCTCTCCTGCTCCACAACATTTTAAATTAACGGTAAGAACTTTGGCTTACCAAAACAAATTTGTTTGCTAAACAACTGAGGCAACCCATGATACATTAATAATGGCAATAAAAGATTAGACATGCAATACTAAAACTAGAACTAAAATCTAGATAAATTGGTAAGCAAGTGTAAAACCTTCTAGACGAATTAGGTAGTATGTGGAAACCTGGGTTGTAACCTAGCTAGCATAATTTAATTCAGGAAGTTCAGTACTTGTCTCAACATTTTTTCTTTAGGAAATACATACAAATCACAAACCATTACACTATTACTTTAAACAGTGGAACAGTGTTGGGAGATTTATGAGTTATGTCTCCCCAGCCCACTACGCATTTGATTCACCAGAAACTGTGGCTCAGGCTATGGGTTGATCTCTGTCTGCTGTAATGGAAGTTTCATCCCCTGAGTTCAAAAAGAAAGGTAAATACAGTGCACACAAAATTATTCAAATCAAAGTCACTGAAACACCATTATCTGGAAAATATTTTGACCTGTGATGTAAAAAGCCAACTTTCTAAATGTGTGTTACATCGGGTTTTAACTTCTTTTTTTATTATTATTATTATTATTGGTAACACGTTTGCATACCCCCATCTTTTGTGCTGTAAATTCTTTCCTAAAAAGATTTCTTCCCACCTTCTATCTAAACTAGGAACAAGTTATGGAAGAACCTTGAAAGTTGCAGATGGTCGTCTCAATATTTTTATCCTAATAGACACATCAGGAAGCATTTTACAGGATCAATTTGAGAAGGCAAAGCAAGCCACTGCTGGCCTTATACACAAGGTTTGTATTTACTTACAGTAAGTGATGATCATATTTTAATACTTCAATTCTCTGCTGGCCATCCTGTCCTCATGTTACATAACTTACTAAAGTTTGACTGCGTGTCCTCAGCATGCTTTACCATTCATATGCCATTCATCTTAAACTTTTTTACAGCATCTTCTAGTTTTCAGAATACTAATTTATTTATTTTACAGTTGGGCAGCTATGACGTTGAAATGAAGTTTGATATCATTTCCTATGCCAGTGAGCCCCAAGACATTATAACTGTTTTGGATGAAAGCAGTAACAATGTGAATTTGGTCTTGAAGAGATTGAATTTGTTTAGTCAAACACGTATGTTGCTGATGTTTCTGAACTGTGTAGTTTTATAATAATTTCCAAGCAGTATTTTTACACTGTTTTGACATCATTCTTTTTTTTTGCTTTGCACAGAACATGGGAAAAAGACTGGTACCAATCTCTATAAAGCCCTTTACTCGGTATATGAAAGACTTGCCTTCCTCAAGACAAACAATAAAAAAAATCACTTCAATGAGACTCAGAACATCATTCTTATTGAGACTGATGGTAATCAAGGGTTAATACACAACCTTCTCAGACATTTCACCTTCACTGCTATGAAAATTGTATTATTATTATTATTATTATTATTATTATTACCACCACCTTAGGCTACTCCAACATGGGAGGCAACCCACAATATGTTCTGGGTTTGATCCGGGAGATCTTGGGCTATAAAAGCAGGTCCACAGATAACTCAGACGAGGCGCTCCTTGGTTAGTCTCATTGACAATTTACACTATACCGTCAAATGAACATAATTTAGAAAATTATATGATCATATTGATTTCGATTATGGACAATAAACGGAGAGATCAACTTCATTATTTTTCCAGTCTCCCTAGAATTCTTAGTCTTTTCTATTGCACACTGATTTTCTATCAGGTTGGCGTCCATATACAAATATGTGTATCTCTTCCTAGATGTCTATGTGTTTGGCATTGGAGAAAGTGTTAAGAGGAATGAGCTGAAAAGTCTAGCCTCCAGTAAGATCAGAGAGCGCCATCTGTTTGTCCTAAACAGTTATGCCGATCTTGGAGAGGTCTTCAACCGGATGATCAGTAAGTAACCACTCATAACATCATATTTTGACACTGTGCATGTTAACTTCGAGAGCTGCTGTATGTTAGCTATATTGTGTACAAATATGGTGTGACAGATTCAGTAGGCTATAGAGGCAGGACACGGGGAGATTGGGAAGATAGAGGAAATAGTAGCTTTGTAGTTTTTTTAAAGTCCTTTGAGATACCCCAGATAACGCCGGGCTAAATATTGTTGAGTGCAGGCTCGTAAGGGTCAGTTAGGGCAATGGCAAGTGTATTATGGGCCAAAAGTGGCGCAACTGTAAGCAGCCACATTTAAGATTTTCACGGTTTTTGGAATCTGGGCCAAAAACAGCCTAAACGCAACGACACAGACAGTCCAAACATCATTTCAATTTTGGGTCAAAAATGGCTATACGTGCTGGTCCATATCATGCCCGAGATATGTACTTACCAAGGTTGTGTTGTGGCTGTGTTCTGACAACTAGATTCGGATGAGTTTATCACCATTATTGCACGGCAGTATGTGAGCCAAATGAAAATGGTAGGTGTGGGCCGCCACTAGCCCACCACCCATTTGCTATATGGGACCTAACGTCTGTGGTCCACCACATGAAAGCTGTCAAACTCTGTACTTCCACACAGTTTAAATATCCAACTTTCATCTCTAACAACTGACCACAAACCAAAGATGCTTGAGTATAGGCACAAGGTCAGAGTGATCAACCAATGATGTGCTGCCTTCACCTGACCTTTTATACTTTAATCTGGTTACAGTTGGCTATGATATTCTATTTCAACAAAATCATACTTTCACTTAGTATAATGTAAATAAACATGCATGTTACAGCAATAAGAAAACCCAATTAGGTATCAAATTCCCTGTTTGTTAAACCACCAGTGCTTTATAAATGTGCTCTTCCAGTAGAATGAAAAAAGTGTCCTCGATATGTAGCATGTACATCATAGCATTTTCTCTTGCCTCTTTCCCAGATGATTCTGCTGTAACCAAATGTGGAGTGGCTCATGAGCTGGTTTCTGCCAGAAGTAATGATGATGATGATGATATTGAGCAACCTCAGCCTGCTTATACCAGGCCTTGGCATGTCACTGTTAGTTGGGTAAGTGCATGTGCCTTGTGAGTTTAACAATCTGTTGGCTCAGAAATTAAAATACCAACAAATAGACTTTAACTAACAGTTGGGAACAGCATGGTTCTGATATGTTTATTGCCCTGTTCGTTGTCTTGTTGAACCAGCAAACAAGGCCATGCCAAGGCTCCATTTTGACTGAGAACTGGATAATCACAGCTGCACACTGTCTGATGAAACTAAATAATGGGATTGTGGAACCGGCCATCGCCAAAGATGTGAACATTAAGCATGGTCTGAATCCTTTATTTTGTTTAATAATGCTAATCAGTGATTTGGAAATCATTTCGTATTTAAACTGGAGGTTACCTAGTATAAAATTCTTCCTAGCACAAAAAAATATATATTTTTGTCAGGTCTGTCATTCTCAGAAGAAACCATGAAAATGGATTCACTTTGGGCTATACTTATTCATCCCCTTTTATGTTACCCATGGGAATCATTTTGGATGAAAAGTAGATACTTTGCTGTATTGTGTTCCAAATCTTTTCTAAGAGTCTAATCTAATTTGGCCAATGTTCTCTTTTTTAAACATTATGCAATGTACTGTTGCATATGTACTGTTCCCTGCAAACATCACAAATATGAAATAACTATATGTTACAACCTTTAAGCTATATAAAATATGAATTAAGGACTACTCCAGTGTTTTTAAACATAATCTCTATCTACCGCAGCTGTACCATTTGTGTGATTACCACGGCCAAGAATTTTCCTGTACTGGAACAAAAACCCCAGAAAACCTGTTTACTTGAGACTCACTTGTAATGGAGGTCTAAGGGCAGTTGTTGGGGGAGTCAAGAAATGTTTATGCAAAGCATATTTTTATAGAATTCTTCTGTCAAAGGTATTTGTAAATTAAGCTCTATGTCTATATAATTAATCCTTTCAAAGAGATAATTTTTTGGCTCCGTGTTACCAACATAGCTATTGTATTGCTCTAGTGTTAAAAATGTTAATAAACTACATAAGAATAGCTTTGGTAAGACCTTGCTAAGATCTTTATTGCTAGACTGTACCAATTGTAGTTTTGAATATGGTCACGTATTTTCAACAACTTCCCTTAGACTTTCCTTATAAGTGAGTTACAACAGGTTTTCTGTTCTTTTCTATAAGGAAGCATGTCAATTTAGTCAATGTCAATTTTGCGGTAATCTCACATACACTGAACATGCTGTGGATAGAGATTAGGTGAAAAATGCTGAAATATTCCTGTAATGCTGCATGGCTGACATAATATAAAAATAGCAGAATATTCCACAAATATCCAAGCTTTGCAACAAATAATATCTGGATTATAAAGTTATCATTGACTCAATTATTCCATACCTGTATGACAACTAGGTTGTGATCTGTTGTTGCCACCCTTTAGAAGGTTTCTGGCTTTCTCGTATTAGCCATGATGTACTCCAACTGGTCTACTCCGGTTCTCAATGTTCTCAAATGTGTACAATCCGCAGCCAGTACACATTTTTATTTTATTCTAGCTCCAAACACATATGAGCCAGGTATTAAAGGCTGTAGGATGCTGACTACCTGGCTCAGGTGTGTCAGGAACATGAAAACAAGAACAATGTGGACTGGCTGAAGGTTCCTGAGGACTGGATTGAGAATCTCTGGTTAACATTGATGTGATGTCCACAAGAAAAACAACAATAAGCAGCTGTTTTTCTTGTGTCCTAGGTGATGGGAAAGTAGATGCCTCATTGCTAATCTTTAATCCAAACTTTGATGTCAGACGGCTCAAGGACAAGAACGTCAACGAGTTTTATGACTATGACGTTGTACTTATTAAAGTGAGCAGTAGCATTAAGTTGTCCTTTAAGGCAAGGTAAGATAGAATCCAAAACTTTAAAAAAATGAATAAATAATTGTTACACTTGTACTAAAATGGCATGTTTTATTGTATAAATACCAATAAATGAATACAGGAAACAGGAAAACAATAAGAACCTAGCCTCCAGGGTCACATCATCTCCTGATGTTGTGATTCAGGTGATCTGTCACAAGAAGGAGACCAGATTTAGTTGTCATTTGTCCTGCTATTCTGTCTTAAAGATTGTCTGTAATTAGTGGGGCGGAATAATGGCTGGCAGTACTGAAACATGACATGCCTGCCTGCCTGCCTGCCTGCCTGCCTGCCTGCCTGCAGCTTGACAATGACTGACTAAGTGTGACCTGTGGTGGCCTGAGCCTTGAATTAAGACCTTTTAAAGGTGACCTGATGAGGCTTTGTTCCACCTGGATCTCATTAAGTAAAAGTGCACCAGCAACCTTTTATGTAATTGGCAAGTTGCAATGACTCAATGCACAAGGGTTTCTTTTTCCATGAGTATATATTAAGCTTTTCAGCTACAGTCAAAATTATTATGAAAAACTGTGCATGTTAAGAATATTTCGTCTTTTTCATTCTGTTGAAAAGTAGCACACATTGTCATCATGTTGTCTTTAACAGGCCCATCTGCTTGCCATGTACAAAGGCTTCAAATCGAGCTCTCAGAATGAAATCTGACTCCACTTGCGAGAAACACAGTAAGAACTTTTAAATGTATGATCATGTGTTGTTAAAATAATGATGAATAAAGTATAGTCAATTCTACAATTATCAGCACTCTTTATGAAAAACTGCAAAAATGAATAGATGAAATGAACACGTGCAATGAGTGATATTTTAAACTTATGCTGTATAATTTTAGACATAAAATGTTTCCTTAAATACAATTTTTTATGCAAAACATTGGTCTCAAAATTAGTGGCACCCCTGTAAGTAATATTTGGTGAAACCTTTCCTGGAGAGAATAATAGCACTGACTCCCTTTCTGTAATGTCTAACAAGGTTGAAGACATTAATAGATGGATCTTGGACCACTATTTTATGAAGAACATTTCAAGCTTCTTTATATTCTTAGGTTTGTCTAAGAATATACAGACTACAGGTTTTCAATAGGGTTCAATGGTCCTGCAACCATTTTCTGTGTTGATCTGGATGTACTTTTGGGGTCATTATTTTGTTGAAAGATCTGTCTTGGCTAAGCCATAACCTCCTGGGAGAGGCAACCAAGTTTTGGGCTAAAATATCCTGGTATTTAGCGGAATTCATGTTGCCATCAATCTTTACAAGAGCCCCTGGACCACTAGCCACAAAACCTCAAATGATCAATGATCCACCACCATATTTTACAGTGTGTATTTACTTTAAATATTCTTTAGGGGTGTCAATAACTTAACCTATTTTAAGAAACGTTCTTTAACGAATAATTTGTGTTAGATAAAAGTTAACTAGTTTCTCGAATTGAGTGGAAAATTTGAATTATGTGTAATGTTTATTTTATACAATACAATTTTTGCCCGTTGTCTTGAAAGGCGCCAATAATTCTGGAGTTGACTGTATATAATTTATATGTTCTGTATCATATGTCGTGTTTGTGCATGAGCAGAAAGCGCCCTGATTGATCCGAAGGAGACTCAAGCCTACTTTATCCGTCAGGGGAAAACCCGAAAGCAGACTCACATCCAGACTGGAGGAAAGGTTAATTATCTGCAATACACTGTCAGCAATGCAGTAATAGGCAGATTGTGAAAATTCAAGATGACTCTGTCACTATTTCAGCACAGCCATTTATGTTTATAGAGAGACGAGTGCATTGAACAGTACAGATCAGTCTTGTCTTTGAACAATCTGGTGTCTCTGACTGACGTGATCACGGACAGGTTCATGTGCACTGGAGGATCAAAGAAATACAAGGATGATATTACCTGCAAAGGTTTTTATAAAAGACAAAACAAAGAACCCCACCCCCCACACACACACATTTGTATAGACTTATAAATGTATGCACAAACATTAATGATTTATTCCGATCCGCTACAGGGGATTCTGGAGGTGCTCTCTTCCTTCGCAAGGGGATGCGGTATTTCCAAGTTAGTGATTTGAAATTGATCTTTGCAGCTTTTGAATCATGGTGTATATAGTGATAAATGTACGTAAAGACATGATTTTTCAGTGACCCTTGCGGCCTTCCAATAATTTCTGCTACCACTATTTAATTGCTTCAGTTTGCAAAAATCTAGTATTTGTTCCTGTATCCTCTAGGTGGGAGTTGTGAGCTGGGGCAACAAGTTAGTGTGTGATTCCACTACCCTGTCTATTCCTGACCCTCCCGCGGAAGCCCGTGATTTCCATATCAGTGTGTTCGCCATTATGCCTTGGCTTAAACAGCACCTGGACAAAGAACTGGACTTCCTGCCATTAGAAAGCTGAATTAAACAAGAAAGTTGGACAAAACTGAATCGAACCCATTTTGGTATCATTATTCCTTTTCAGAATTAAAATATTACTAGGTATGAGAACAAGTTGGACCACACAATTGTAAATTCTAAATACCCTGTAACTACTACTCATTAAAACTATTATTATTAGCTACATTTATAATGTTGTTCATCAATCTCTGCATCATTTAATTATTCATAGTTTGCTAACATTTTCATATCACATTAAAAAGTTATTACTTTAGTAAAAATGAGTGGCTCTTTTAGCATGTACTTACAATATTTCTGGCTATGGTTGAGAGTCCAGCCCATAAGAAAGCCCTTCTGGCCAGACTAATGCCCACCCACAGTTTTTAATGTTTGAATGTGTCTAGACCTAACAATCATGTGATTGACAATATTGCCATGCACGTATTTCCATGGATATGAGTAGTTTCATTTTAGGCTTCTGTTTAAAATGTTTCTGGCCCTGAAATTAGCCTTGTCCCCAACCGAAACAGAGCTGCCCAGCTCTTCCCCTTTTCCTTAAAAAGTCAACTCGCTTAGTTTCAACAGAAAGTGTGGAGGCGGTCCGGGGAAGGGGAAGGCTTGTCATTGTTTTCACTGCAATTGTAATTTGCCTGAGGTTGCAGAAGGCTAAAAAAAATTACAAACTGCTTCTTTAATGTAGACATGAGCTTTCCTAGATGTCTCTTAGCAAAGTCATTGACGTACATACCTTGATTAACTTGACATTTAAAACAATGTAGTACTTTATCTCCGATTGGTCTCCCCTAATTGAGTCGTTGCTCTATAAAGAGCTACCAGAGTCAGTTAAACCCTCGCAAGCAGACACTGGGACTGGCAAAATGAGCATGTAAATAATACATGGAGAAAAGAGGGTTTTATAATATATAGTTTTTATTTCAGTTTCTTTTTCAATGTGGAATGTTGCACTATAGGCTGGGCAGCGTGTCCTTGAACAAATGCTGATGGAACCAAAAACGGAATGTAGTACTCGTCAAACAAATTTAAAAGCAATCATCGTAACCTCAAATTCAATGCCGTATTAACACAGATCATCAGTAAAGGAAATGTACACTTTGTGAATTAAATAATGCTAGAACATCACAGTATATTAAAAAAAGAAAATAATTAAAGAACAACGGCCTTACGTGTGTGGAGATGACAATGTTAAAATCAGGGCAGATGAGAACTATCTGGTAATGTACACTTTTCTCCATGACTCATTCTGCATTAGGCTCAGCCTGGAACGGCCTTTGATTTATGGGAATTTCTGCTGAACGAAACCCTGCGTAAACGTCAAAATATGCCTGTAATTAATCAAATCAGTCTTACACCTAGGATAAATCAATGACGAAAAAACAAATCTACTGCCGCACTGGTTGAAAAGAACGTAGCTGGTGCTCACCGTAAAGTTCCTGACTGATCAGTAAATCTGGTGAGGTTCACCACTGGCTGGTAAGGAACACAAGTACAGTGGAGATGAAAAGTTTGAGACCACATTGAAAATCTGGGATTTTTTCTAATTACCACTGTATGGCACTCTAAAACGCTTTGCTGAAACTGGATCAGTTGTATCCAAAGCATGATCAGGCAGAGCAAAAGTGAGCACACCATCAGAAGAGCAATACATAAAGCTTTGTTCACTGAGAGAGAGAACAGCA
>JAOUQW010000047.1:13487394-13499613 GCA_028565825.1 Olivaichthys viedmensis | reverse complement strand
TGAGCTCTTCAGTACGACCCATTCTACTGCCAATGTTTGTCTATGGAGATTGCATGGCTATGTGCTTGATTTTATACCCCTGTTAGCAATGGGTACAACTGAAACACCTGAACTCAATAATTAGGAGGGGTATCCACATACTTTTGGCCATATAGTGCATCTCTGTCTGTAAGATTGACTGGTCTGTAAACCTGACTGAGGGTCATACCTGTGCAAACCCCACATAGAAGAGCTGGTCATTGGTCAGATTGACTGATGGGAGTCTTTTCTCCTCCCCGTTCCTCTTTACCCATGACCTGTAAGCCTGCAAACACACCAAAATCTCAAATGAATCAATCCATTCGTTATGAAATTAACTGCTATAATATCAACAGATGTGTGTGTATTTCAAAATGTCCCCGGTAATAAAGAATGAGCTAAGAAAGGTTCAAAGGCTAATGTACATATACAGTAAATGTAAACTAATGTCCCAGTCAAAAATGTGTTCACTTGGCAGTCTTAAAAAAATAACAAGTACATATCTTACCAATTAAGTTGCTTGCTATTAGATCAAATACTATAAAATCCTATTTACAAAACCATAGACATTATATAGAATAGTCTCTGTAAATGTAATCATGAAGATTTCTTCAATAGTCACTGATTTTTACATAAAACATGAAAAAGAAAAAATAAGTTACATGATAGGCAGCCTTTAGGCCTCCATTGTCGGCAATGTTCTCTCCGAGGGTTTGTTTGCCGTTTATGCGTTCTCCATTAATGGTGTACTGAGAGTATTGATCCACCATGCACTCAGTGCGGTTCTTAAACGCTTCCACTGAAGAGTTCTGCCACCATGGCCTAAGGTTCCCATCCTTATCATACTCTCTGCCTGCGCAAGGAAACAAAGATATCAGCAACAACCTGTGTGTTTGTGTGTGTATATGTGTGTGTGTTCATTTGCTCACCTTGGTCGTCAAAAGCGTGAGTAAGCTCATGTCCCATGACCACACCAATGCCTCCAAAGTTCAGTGCTCTGCGATAGAGAACCACACACAAAATCATGACATGCCTGTTACAACTCAGAGACCAAGATGACTTAACCTTAATGCACCAAGTCCACCAACACACACTTACTTGGGGTGGTCCCGGGCGTAGAACGGAGCCTGTAGGATTCCAGCAGGAAAGACGATGCCGTTCTTGGTGGGCATGTAGTACGCATTCACTGTTGGTGGAGTCATGCTCCATCTATTGGGTTAGGGACAAAATAAGTAATATGTAATCCAGCACAAACACTAACTAACTAACTAACTAAATAAATAAAAACAAAAACTTACTGGTCTTTGTTTGGAAGCTTGCGCAGCTGGTCTGCCATCACCCTGGCTGAGAAGTTGTAGAAATTGAGCATGTTCTGGAAGAAGTTATCCTCTGAGACATCATACTGGAAGCAAAGAGAGTCCAAAATAACTGCTACATTTCATTCTCACACCACTGAAATCTCCCGAATTTCTCTCAGTTATTTTTTCTCAGTATTCCAATCTGTTTGCAACAGAAAAAGCTGTTCATGCCAAATATTTGGCATGTGTATCTGGTCATTTATTTGTTTACCCCATCATATACATCATCCAGCTCCTTGGGGTCCAGGATGAAGTCTGGGAAACCAATCATGTCATAGATGGCATCAGCCTTAAGAAACAAAACAAAACAAAACAAACATAATCCACATCATCATCTTGACAAACCATGTTATCTGGGAGGAAAAGAAAGCTAAAATCTTTCTATGCAAAAAAAACAAAAACAAAAAAACAGCAAAAACAAAGCCCCCATGAACCAAAAGGGATGGAAAAGGCAGAGGGCAGGTCAACAAGGAGGATAACATTTTTTCAAACCGGGGGAAACGGTATCCCCGTGCATTTTTTTTTCTTTTTGGCTGACAGCGTGTATTCTCTCACCTTGTCTTTGGCAGCCTGTCGTGTCCGTTTGTCCATCCAGCTGAGGTGGTCCAGTGCGTCTTTAAAAGCAGTTCGGATCTCGTTGATCATGCCCTCGGCCTGCGGGAAGAGAACAGCTGTCACAATTCTCAAACATCTCAGAGCTGGAAGTGCTGATCCAGGAACACATTTAGTATTTAATGGAGTAGTAATGGATAAACTTTTGTGAAACATGGTGTACATGGATGGCCACATGTAATGAATATAGAGCATATGGTGTAATTCACACTGTGGCCACATAGTGGTGGCCAAGAGTCACTAATAATAATGTGAAAGACTATTAAAATGACAATCAACATCTTTTCCACCTAGTGAGGTTTTATGTTTAGAGATAAAGGCTGGCTCCACTGTGGCCCTCTGGGAAACTCACAATCTCTTTGCTGTGTTTGTCAAAGGTGGCTTTAACAAAGAGCGCGCCCAGAGCAAAACCCAGAGTGTCATCTGTGTTCCCAATACAGGTCTGCCAGCGTGGAGTACACGACTGTATACACACACACACACAGCACAGACAAAGAGAGAGAGAGGGGGAAATTGATGTTTAGTACCTAGGAAAGACACAGCTCAGTTCAGCCTCAACTGATATAAAAACGCCACAGAGCCATCTTTATTCACCTTCTTAGTGCCATAGAGACTCTCCAGTAGTTTGTCCTGGGCGTTCTCAAAGCGCTGGTCGAGGCTGGACGCTCCTTTCTGCACCAGATTCCAAATCATGTAGTTATTCAGCAGACTACAGGAGGAAGAGGGGGAGACAGAAATAGAGACAGACTGAGTGTGTGTACGCGAAAAGAGGGTGTGGTAAGCAAGACTGCAGACAGAGATCAGACCAGGAAGAGATCAAAGAGAAGAAGAGGAACACAGAGAGACAGGCAGACAGACAGATGGAGAAATGTTGCACCATATTGCGCATTATGCATTTATTCCACAGACTGACAGAGAAAAATAAGAAAGAAAGTGAATGCTTCAAGAAAGCCTTACGTATAAATTTAATCCCACAAGTGTAGTGATGTTATAAAGCAGACAGGAGTGAAAAGATTAAAGGAATACTCCAGCGTTTTTCAACCGTCTCTATCCACCGCATCTTTAGTGTATGTGTGATTACCATGAACAATATTTGACATGTTTCTCTGTATTGAGAGAGAGAAAAAAAGGAAACCTGTGTACTTGAAAATCCCTTATAATGGCAGTGTAAGGGCAGTTGTTGGATTCCATTAATAAGTGTTTAAAATACATGGCTGTTTATATTTATCCAACTTTCAAGCACTGGAGCAATGCAGTAAAAAGTGCTTTCCTTTTGTGGTATCCATGTGCGATCAGACCCACACAACTACATTAGTAACTCATAACCACAAATTCTTCCCTCTGAAAAAGTACCATCTCTGAAAGGATTAATTATATAGATTTCAAGCCTAGTTTATAAATACCTCTCACTATACGTTTCGCATAAACATTTATTAACAGAATTTAACAAATGCCATTAGACCTACATTACAAGTTTTGTGTAAATATGTCTGTGGTAATTGCACATACATTACAGATGCTCTGAATGAAGATTAGAGTATTCCTTTAAGAAAGTGAATAAGAACCCTGTACCAGACGACTTCACCACTCTCACTCACTGTCTAGCACAGACACACACATGCATACTTGCGGTCAGTCTTGTTGATGAGGTCCGAGACCTGCTGCAGGTATTCCTTGGCGTACACGACCACCGGCTCTGTATCGTTCAACTCCAGGGGTGAAAGGGCAGAGTTCAGGTAGTCCAGCCAATCCACAGCAGGTGCGAGTGCCTAAGGAAAGAGAGATCAAAAAGAAAAAAGTTATTCCAAATGCACTTGTAATAAACAAATGCTAGCTCATTTGCATAATGTCACTCTACATTATGCTAAAGGAATCTTGCTACCTGGTCTCCAATAGCTTCAAGTCATTAATAGTCATGTTGCAACTTCTGCATGAAGCAGCAATTTTAAAAGTAAAATGTGCAAATCACCAAAAGGATACGAGCACCGCCCAAGTCCATTTTGCAGTTGGATGGAACATCTGACATGCAAAACAGCCTAGCAAAGAGGCATGAAACCCCATTAACATGGCCCAGAGAGACTTGGCTGTTTTGCGGCCGGAGTGGACTCGAGATGCACTGTACATACTCCTATTAAGATGGCCAGGAGCAAAACACATGAATATTCTATAACAGTTCTTAAAGAAAAGAGGCATGAAACCCCATGCCTACATCTTGCTCAAGAGTTTTATCTGACAAAATCAAGCAACATAATTATCTGACAGATGTTATTAAGAAACTATTTCAGAATAATTTGGCCATCTTATTCTGTTGCTCTGTTGTTCGGCGTGATTTCACAGTCAAATCACCAAGGATATGGAACGCTATAGAATACACAGATCCTTTAACAACCACATACCCTGAAGACAAGCAAACACACACAAACACACACAGCAGCATGATTGCATTCCAGAGACCCAGACTCAATTCCAGCTGCCCAGACCTTGAGGTATATTATACTGTAATACTCATCTTAAAACACACACACATAGACACCCCTCACCCAGGCAAGTGCAAGTTGCAGGAAGGCTATATATAAAATCACAGAAATAACTAAAAGTTCATCCTGTCAGTCAAAAAACACCCAGATTCACCCTACCAGAGATGAAAAAAAAACTACACCTGCAGTTATAAAACTTCAAAAAATGTATAAACTTGTACTATACATTTTTTTCCTACAAACTTACGTAGGGAAATTACGTGGCTGCCGGGAGGAAACGGTCCATATTGACAAACTGGAGTTTCCCAGTCTGCCCGATATCCCTAGTTTCACAAACTGCATGCGCTAAAGACAACAAGAATTTCAGCCCGCTAACAGGATGGCTGGTAATGGGAGTTGAATTAATGAATAGAAGTGAAAGAAAATATCGTGACCTTAGTATTAATAAGGTTCTATCTGGGTGAAGAGTCGTTCTGAGATCTGGGCTCAGATCTTGACATTCTAGCTAACAAAACTCTAAAGTACTGTAATCTACATTTACAGCTCATCAAAGCCTGCACTTTAAGGTTACTTCATATTCCTATTATCAAAATTCTGAGACAGTTATAAAGTGGATTTTTGAACAGTCGCCAAACACAGATAGAACCTTATTATTCTGTAAACTCAAATACTGTGTTTGGTTTTATAAGGTTCTAACTGCCTGTTTCTCATTAATCAAGCCTTCAAGCTTAATTACTAACTAATAAATGGTAATAACTCAGCGGAGAAAGACATTTTTAAGTTAAAGACTTTCTAATGTGCCTCAACGTTTACACATCGTAAGACCAGCAAATGCGGTAGACCAAGACCAATTCTGTTTTGTAAACTTGTGCTGCAAAACATCTGGAGCTGAAACTTTCTTTCTCTTCTGGCTCGCTATACTGAGGTTTCGACTCTGCTCTTTTCTGTCAGCGTGTAAATAGAACCTGGATATTTATTGACCCCCAGCTGCCTATGTTGTGTATTCATCCTGAATGCTGATTGGTTAGCAGATAGAACCTTATAAAACCAAGTTTATCTGCGAGTTTGGAGATACTTTTTATTTTTATAAATGTTACACCGAAAACTTTTCAAAATTAAAAAAATAACACCACAGGAGAATAAAGTATCCCCCAGTGATGAAGTTTATGAGGCTAACTCATTTTCAAACCAAAATGCCAGATAGAACCTTACAATATTGATTAAATTTAAACTGTTAGTGAACAAATAAGCAAATGTCAGATCACTCCAGTAAAAGGTGGAACTTTCTGTCCCAAATGTAGCAGGGCTGAAGTTGCCAAAACACAACTATTAACCAATGTACTCCCCATGCTGAACTTTTTTGATTATGGATGTTTCATAAATGCAGAGAGAGAGAGAGAGAGAGAGAGAGAGAGACAGACAGAGAGAGAGAGAGAGAGAGAGAGAGAGAGAGAGAGAGAGAGAAAAAGAAAACAGAAAAAAAAAAAACACAGAGATTTGCTACAACTCCCTTGGCAAGTGCTGAACACTGATTTATGAAACAGCTTCAGTGCTCAAAGGAGCAGCCTCTCAGTCCTGGCCTTCAACACACACAAAAAGTCCAAAGCTCTCAGCAAAATGGCTGCCTTCCCAAAAAGCCTCGTTTTATTCAGAGTTTTGTTTTGTTTTGTTTACAAAACTCATAAAATTCACAATGCGTCACTGATACAATAGCGGTCAGACAGCCAGAGAAATGTAACCAGGGGGCAGCTCTCTGTTCTCCGTCACTCTCGCTCTCTCTCCCTCTCATTTGCTCTTTTCTCATTCTCCTGTACATGCCATAAAGAGGGGAAGAACCCCCCCCAAAAAAAACCTGTTGCCTGGCAACTGTTGCCATAACAATTGCAGGCCTTGAGAAACAAAAAGGGTGCTGGCAGCAGGCTAAGTGGAAGAGAAGATTTCTGCAAATAATCAAATAATAAAAAAGAGACAGATTACAGAGGAAGGTGTGAACAATCGTGAATCTGTCGAAGGAGACGCTGTAAAAGGGCTTGATGATCTGTAGATAGGACGAAACGTCTCCTCTCTAAGGAACTCATCACAGAGAGAAAGCAGAGAGACGGAGAACAATGATTCGCTGTCATCAGTGGTAAACAGTGAGATCTGCTCTCGGTATGTAGGTCTGAGTAAAGCCAGCATACACATCCCTGCATTATACAACAACACCTTCTTCCCTCATTCTTATCATCCCTCACACACGCACCTGCAGCTCAGCGATGGTGATTTTGTGGTAGATTTTCTCCTCGTCCCTGCGCTCGTCCTGGGGCACAGTAATGTTGGCGAGCGCCGTCTCAAAATCCAGAATCTGCTGCATCTGGCTCCGAGTGGAGTTTTTATCTCCTCCCAGCAACAACCCCAGCTCCACCATGTAGTCCAGATATGCCTTTAATACCTTCTCACACACACACACACACACACACGCACACGAGGAACAAGCCGAACTTTGATTCAGTGCGATCTCGCATTTATCTCGACCTGCTTGGTTATAAATTTACTTAAAACACAATCAATTCCACACACCACATCAAGCTAGCTTTCGTCACCAAAACCCATCCTGAAATGGACTCGATTGTTGTGCACCACTATGTATCTTTTAAAAGAAAAAGAAAATCCCCTTGGAGAGAACAGGCAGCAATAATTGGACTGTTCTGTTGTCTTGCATAACCTGGATGCTGGATTGTTGACAATAGATTCTATGCTACAACATGGGACTGTTTGGAACTTTTCTAATCAAATGTTTGATTTCTACATGTTTGCTAAAAGTGAGAGACAGTAGACAGGAGTTTGACGAGGCGTGGATGATTCACTAGCCCGGACGCCTGGGACAAGCTGATTATGTGTCAAGACTATCAGTTTTTGAGTCATTGTTGCCCAGCAGACAAGTGATTCAGTAGGCTGCTGACATGGCGTTTAGTGTTTTTTTTCCCCTCCTTCTATCAAACAGACAATATATATATATTCTCCCTACTGGCTTTTGCTGATAAAATATTTTTTTCCCCACTTATTGTGTATTTTTCAGTGCAACACATTCCAATTGGTTAATATATCTCTTTGCGAGTTGACACAACTTGATGCTGTAGCTTGCTAGTTACTCCCTATTCCTGCCGCTGCTGCGCTACAGACATCAACCGAGGATGCGTTCTTGTAGTTCATAAAAACAATTATTATCAGTCAGATACATTTTATTAATGCACTTATCTAGCTAAGTAGCTTGTCATACATTTGGGTTAAATAACATTAGCTGCCATTTTTTAGCCTAGTTAAACATTGTTCGTTAGCTAACGGCCATAATGTTAACTTCTTTTCCTTGCTAGCTTGCAAAATCTCCTTGCTCTTAAGATTTGGCTTCAGAGGACCCATTTCCAATGGGCTCTTTAGAATATTAGGCTACAGGGTAGTAAAATGTAGCAATTTAGTTATCCTAGCCAATCAATATACAGTTTCTGAGATTACACAAGTATTTTTATGCATTACAAAATTACATTTATTTTTAAAAAGCAAATATTCCATACCCAAAGCTATTCAACCTGCAACACTAAATTTAACTGCCAGCTGTGAGAGTCACACGTCGGTAGTACATATGCAGCGGTACATACAGCAATACTACATAACGTCGCTGTCCAACGAAAAACATGAATCTCCACATATCTTTTTGCGGTTTTGTTTTGTTTTTCTTTCATATATGGAATGTGGGCAAAAACCTCCATCTACCCCACAGCAGTTAACATCTAAAGGACCAATGAAAAGCTGATCCACTGTTATAATATCCCCTAATAAGGGGCTTTTGACTGTGCTCCTGATCTAACACCACTGATTCGCCTCATTAGGTAACAGTGTCCTACCTTCTCGTTAGTCTTATTGAGGTAATAATCCCGGGAGGGAAGGAAGAGCCCGGATTGGTCCACCTGGAAACACAGGTGAGCAAAGACAAAAAATAAAGCATTAATTTGCCACAAAACAAATATACAGTGCAACAGTAGAGCACTCAGCTAAAAAAAAATAAAAATAAAAAAAGTATTACCCATTAGAAATGATGAAGATACGTGCTTGATACTTAGCTGAGGAGTTAAATCACATGTTAGAGTAGGAAAACAGTAATCTTGCTGTGACCTTTCTGGACATTCTGAGCTAAATTTGACACATTTAGAGGTAGAGGGACATAATATTTAATCATAATTTTATTACACTACTGAATGACACTACTTTAAATTCTTTTTAACGTGAAAGTGAGTCATGTTGAAGCCGGAATTGCATTACACGACTTGTATTGCATTACAATACCCATATTATTATATCTATATGGTTTTGATACTTTTAAAAAATATTCACAATATATTTGGCAATGGTAGTCACGGTTGTGGCGGGGTTTGGGAGGGTCAGCTTTTGAGACTTGGACTGGTTTTATTGACCATTGGGCTTGTTTTCAGGCTAGATTTAAATTGCCACTGGGCTGCTTGTGTCACGTAGACCTGGCAACCCCGGGGCCTGTAACTGCAATACAAGTGTGTATCAAAAGAACTGTAGTTAAACTTGCCTTGGGCCATGGTGCTTAAAAAAAAAAAAATATATATATATATATATATAATAATAAAATATATATATCAATAAAAGTACCTCATGGGCCTGGTTAATGTTTCGCAGGTTAAAGAGTCTCCACCAGGGAGAGCCATCACTTTAGTAGCTTTTGGGTGCATCATTGTAAAAAGTAAAAAATACCCATATTATTACCATGATTCACAAATCGTGTCTGTGCTGATCGGCCCTACTCTGCAGATTTTTGGGGCAGTGGAAGTAGATGTTTGGCACATAAAATCAAGAAGTGTGCAAGGGGCACAGCTCTCCTGCCTCTCGACTACATCAAAAATGTTCGATTTTTTGTGTACATAGTCTAGTGGGGTATGCTGGTCAACAGCTCAAATCTAAATTTAATCAATCAATAACGAATAATGAAAATTGAGAGTGACAGTAAATCCAGAAAGCAGATCAAGAAAAGTAGTAGACAGGCATTCATAGCTGCAGTGAAGCTCCTCAATGGAGGACAAACTAATAAGAAGCACGAGTCCCTGTAAAGCGCAAATTCAAAGAACTACCACAATCGTGCAAATAATGAAAAAAACTGAAATGCTATTGCCCAAGCCTTGGACTAATCTAGTAACAGGAAACTAAGTGTTTTCATGCGAGTTCAGTTCGGCTCAGCAACAAGTTATAGGTTAATGCGTGATCCCTAGTGGTTTAGTGTGTTCCCCAATTTTTCAGGTCACCATAAAATCTACAAAAACCAGTTGGAAAGTGTGAAATGCCCAATCTTTTCATAATCTGTTACGTAACCTGTTTTTGTGTGCGTCTGTGTGTTTTAAAAAAACGTGTACTGTTTCCAAGGCTTTAGACTGCATGGGATTTGAGTGTGCACCTGAATGACGTTGCTGTTGGAGTTTTTGGGGTCCACGCTGACCCCCACAGTAAAGAAGGGCTGAGCTCTGTATGGGCCAGACACTGTCTTCAGCACCTCCATGAAGTTATCCTTGTCCCAGGACTCAGTGATGTTCCAACCCCCTGTCTGAAAACATACAAAGCATCAAAGGTTAGCGCAGCATCTCCAGTGATGACCCAGAAGAAAAACGCCATTGCGCACATGATTCAGTTCCTCAGTTACTTGTCAAGCCATCTATCCTGATGCGTTTGTTCTGAAAACATAAAACCATGCAGTGCTATGGTACTGCAAGACTAAAAGACTTAGTGTATGACATGGACAACCCAAACCCAACATATGCCCCCTGACCCTTGGATGTGTGCTTACGAGTCCGTACACAGGATGGTAAATCACTTCTATATAACCTCTCTAAACGTAGAAGAAGGGAGATGCAATCAAGTTAAAGCTGCCAGTAGACATCAAACTCAATTAAATGCATCTCTCCTCAGAGAATACAAGCCAAGCCAATTCAATCAATCACTGTAACAACATCAGCACAGAGAAAGAGAGACAGAGAGAGAGAGAGAGAGAGAGAGAGAGAGAATATGAGACTCAGCAGCAGCGATCCCAATCTTTTTCTTCTCTCTCTCTCCTTTACGCTCTTCCCCTCTCTAAATTCGTTTTTCTCTAGCAGACACCCTCATGTGTGGGGAAGGCCTTAAATTAGACTCATGGCCTGCTGTTTGACACTCCACAAGGAATGGTATTAATCTCTGGAGAAGAGCCGTTTTACAGAGGGCTAACCTAAAAATGGCTGACTAAAGTTCTCTAGAGACATCAGATGTGAGAGGGTGAATGCCCATTAATGTTGGACTATAAATGTGTGATCAGTGTGATTTTATAAATCTCGATGGTGTTTGATAGATGATTTCTGGTGCAAAATCTTTCAATCCCACAAGCAAGAATAAGACGGAGAATGTGTCATAACCCAAAAGCATGCAGTAGAATTTAGAGGCATGACACCATTAAATAAGGACATTGTAGACAAGTTAGTGGTGAAATTGTATCAGCATTATGGTGTATCATATATGTAAATGCACATAAAAAAAACCCCAATAAAGACTACTTCTTTATTAATGGTGCTTGTTGTGTATCTCAGTTAACCTGTTTAAATATTATCCTGAACTGACAAGCAATAGCAAGCAAACACCCCACCTACCTCCATATTTGTAACCTAATCTACTTATAGAAAAACAACATTAGTGACACTTCATAAAAGAATTATAAGTTTACGATGGGAAATGAGTAATCACTCATTATCAGCATCATCCACATAAGTCTCTGTCTCATCAGCTGAGGTAAATGTCACTCGCGGCACTTGAACACGAGCCTTACCATTGTTCTTCACTCGACTGGTCACTGTTCGCTCTTACATCAGTGCTGAAATAATCGCAAATCAATTCAGTGAGTTCTGGTCTGTTGGCTAAATTTGCCATATTTTCATTAGGTCATTCAAACTTTTACAACTTTGTCCGCTGACATCTTTACAGAGTTTATAAGCGCTTTTCTCCATTTTGACGATAATGTAATGGAGCGTGTACATCGCAGACAATTTTACAGCTCTTGTTTACAAACTGAATCGATTAGTGATATGTCCGTTTCGCTGTGGCACGTAGCTATCTAACAACTTGATCAAAACATAAGACCTGCACTGCGTGAGGAAAGCACAAATAGCTAGCAAGGTTTTAAACATCTTTAGACAGACTTTTTGTTTTTGTTCTTACTATATAGCGTTTGTTAAACTGGCCCCAACGCAATCTTTGCAGGAAGACAGGCAAGGTTAAAAAAGTAAATAAAAACATTTACATGTCGGTTTGGTAAAATGTATTTGTATTTTCTTAAAGTAGAGGTTTCAAAGTATGTTATAAGCAGAAAAACCCAATTTTGGTCAAAATTGCCAGAATTCAGCCACAGCGACATCCGATGGGTTTTCCCAGGCCGCCACACATATGTACGAGACCATTTTAGGACATTGCTTACTTTGGGAACGATCTCGGAAAACTACATGGTTTTAATACTTTTTAAATGTTCACAATATATTTGTCAATGGTAGTCACGGTTCTGGAGTTTACTATAGGGTTTGGTAGGATCCGTTTTTGAGACTTGGACTGGTTTTATTGACCATTGGGCTTGTTTTCAGGCTAGATTTAAATTGCCACTGGGCTGCGTGTGTCACGTAGACCTGGCAACCCCGGGGCCTGTAACTGCAATACAAGTGTGTATCAAAAGAACTGTAGTTAAACTT
>JAOUQW010000047.1:13467101-13478960 GCA_028565825.1 Olivaichthys viedmensis | reverse complement strand
GATTTATGGCAGTAACAGAAGGGTTTATGTAAAGAGATGAACAGAAGAGAGATTGATACCACAGTGTATCAAAACAACAGTGAAACATGGCGCTGGATTTTCAATGTAGTCTCAGACTTTTGGACCCCACTGTACATACACGTACTGACACACATCTCATTGGTCTAATGGTATGATTCCCACTTATGGTGCAAGAGGTCCCAAGTTTAAAAGTTGGATGAGCCCAAAGGCCTCGTTTTCACGATTAAGTCGCACAAATGCCGTAAATGTAAATCCTCACACCTACTGTAAGTAGTTACATTAACACAAATCTGAAGCATCTGTAAGTAGTTCACTGCAAATACATCTGCTCCTTCTCTAATGAGCATTTACTTGAAATTGCCTTGAAGAGTCCACATTCTTTCAGCTTTGATAAACAAGCTTCCAAATCCACAAACATGCCCACACACTTTAAAAAGGAAATGAGTAGCCCTTCACACCCAGCTGCTCATCTCTGGCTCCTGGGACGAAAACAGCAAGTTCAGCTCTCCAGTGGTCCAAATACTCCCAAATAACGCTATTCAGTTTTTTTTACACACCCACACACATATATATATATACACATCTTGATGTTAAATAGCCTTCCTTCATAATGGGAGTGGAAGTTCCTCTATTTGTATGGACATGGTCTATACAGGCATAACTCTTCCTCCCCCCCTACACACAGAGTGAAGAGAGACTGCTGTGGTGAGTCAATCGTAGGCCGTGAAACATCTCAGAAATTGGCCTGAAGAGACCCAATCTCTGAACAACAAATCGCAAATCACACACACTCACACTTAATATGAAAGGCACAGTGCACTCTGGATAAATAAATCATTAATCAACTGGCAGTTAATTTATCAAACCAGCATTAATGAACTGCAGCAACTTGTTCAAGGGCTTCAGTGTTGTGAAAAGTCAAGCAGGTTCAACACTAGAGGTTTAGCAAGTCTATGAGATAAAAAGGAAAATCTGAAAGAAAGAAAGAAAGCATTAAAGAAAACCAAAGAAAGAAAGAGGGGGGGAGAGAACAGCACTGGCCTGAGCTCTGTGTGCTGACACAAAAAGGAAGTCGGGGTTCAGCAATCTCCTTTTCCTCTGTTCTTCAATCCATGACCCCTGTCCTCACCCCGACAATGGAACCCCGACACACACACACACACACACACACACACACACACACACCAAAACTGTATTACCCTCACACATATCTGACAGCATCTCTATATTTTACTGTTTCCACAAACAAATTATGATAAACAAATCTTGCTACTCAGTACAGTAATCTCTCCAACTAGCTGCTCACTGCCCTGTGCCAAGCCACACGCGGAACCCCCTCACTCTGGAGGGGAAAAACGCAGGCATAGAGAGAAAAGAGTTCACCCACAGGTACTTACCTCACAGTGTGTCAGTGGTTTACACATGGGAGCTGCACTGCTGCTTCTCTCTTTCTGCTGGTGGCCAGAGAGAGTGCAAACATCGAGCCCGAGCACTCGGAGAAAGACAGAGGGAGTGAACTAGCGTGGTAGAGAGGGAGGGACAGTAGGAGGGAAGGCAGGGAAAGAGGTAGAGAACAAACTAATGGCTGGAAAAGGACAAATCAGGAGGCCATTCTGCAAGGGAAGGAGAAAAGGGGGGGGTTGAGAAGATAGGCCAGAGAGGGAGAGAGAGAGAGAGAGAGAGAGAGAGAGAGAGAGAGAGAGGTGCTCTGATAGTGGGATGCGAGATAAAGGAAAATACAAATTCTAAAGCAAGATAAAAAGAGGGGAGAAGGAAGACCAAAGGAGGGGAGGTTGTGATTTTTTTTTGTTCCATCCTGCCCGCATTATAATAATAAAGAACATAAAATTCCAAAAGCAGGAGGCGCACCACCCATCTCGCTTCTTAACGGCCAAGAGGCAGAGAGAGAGTATGAGAGTATGCTTATGTGCGCATGTGTACACTCTTAGCTGCAGCTTTCCCATCGCTTGAACTGATCTGATAGAAATCTCCTGTGAGGACACCACTCCATCCTGCCACTGTCCATAACCTGGAGCCTTTCGTGATCCCGCTCAGCCTCGGTCATTCATAAAGACTTCATTCAGGCAGTGTGTTATCGCTAGAAGTGCTAGCATACAGCCGCCAGCAGATAGGGCTTCTATTACAGCGCGTCAAACAGAACGCTTCATTGTTGAGGTACAAAAGGGCCATTCTGCCCAGCGCTGTCAGGCCAATGTGTCCTGATGCAGTTAGCCACTCGGACGCACTTCACACGAGCACTCAGCACCACAAACCAACGAGCACAGCGAACAAAACCCAGCAAAGTGCATCTCTTTTGTCATGTAAACATTACATAAGGGATATTAGCTTAAGGCAGGGGCGGCCCCCCCCCATGTTACAACTTAAGTCCTGGGATTCAAACTGTCCTAACCACTGAGCTACCACTGCCCCAGCGTCATACATGCATACAAAATACAGAAATGCATTTTGTAAGAGGGACATGAAATCTGTAGAGCCACTTCAGTTAATAAGGGTAAGGTTAGCGTTCTGGTGGATGATAGCTAATGCTAGGTATCCTTCAGAAACTGCACTGGTGGTGCTCACCAATTGTGAAGAGTCAATCAATAATACTGTTTCTCTGGTTTTTAAAGTACCATGAATGTTAACATGCTGTTATATTTTTCTCCCGTGTGTTAGCAAGCTCTTAACATGGCTACAAGATCACAGCAACTTTGCGTGCTAGCACTCAGCTTGCTGGCAAAAAGTATATTAATGAAAAATAAAGGACATTACAGATTGTGTATGTAGCGGCCAAGTGAAAGGTAAATTTTTTTTTGAAACACTAATTAAATATCCAGTCACAACAGTCATGTTTTTGCAACATGTGGAATAGAAACAAGTCAATCGAAACATTGTTACATTTCCTCACTGACGAGTCAGTCAGGCGTTTGGAAGCTGCTGTGCTGTTCATGAACTGTTCACAAACAAAAGGTGCCTTTGATAAGTCTTTGATAAGTCAGCAGAACATTTCTAACCCTAGAGCAGCTCTGGTGTGAGTGTCTGCTCAAAAAGCCACCAGAACCACGTGATCGATTTAGTTGACATGATGTCACCACGCAAAGTGTTTTTGTTTTTTTTGTACAACCATCAAATAAAAACTCAAAAAGACATATCTAAGGTTGGGCGGTTTCCAGTTTTTTCACACCATACCAGAAGTGACGCTGCACGCCGCAACTGCTCCAAGACATTTTTTACACCGGGCGTACGCTAGGCGTGGAGCTTTTATTTCTGTGCTTTCTTGCGGTGGTTTAGCAAATATAATGTGCAAATATATGTACTGACCATCAAATCAATATAAACATGCATTACCACTGTATGTGATCACAAAGTTCGTTAATCCAATAATATTTTCATTTCTACGCTCTGTGGCAGTTGGAACTTTCACAAAGTTCGCATTGTAACCGACGCCAGAGCGTGCGCTGATACAGTATGACTACGGGCTGAAAAATAGCCCATATGCTGTTTAGATTATGGCCATACACTGCAAAATATAGCAGAAATCTTGTATTCTGTATTGTTTCTAGCTAGAAACCACACAAGAAATAAGACTCGAGCGAAAATATATGCTGTCATAAAATGTAAATGGACGGAATGTGTTTATTTGGCAGTTTACTAGATAGACGTGGAACAGAAATTTGATAGCAAATTTTAAATACCGTCATCATTTTCAAATATCGCAGTATACCTTATTACTGTTATACCACCCAATCCAACATATATCAGAAATACTGCTCATCCCTGGATCAGGTAGATGAAGGGTGGAAATGACATCTGTTCCTCTGTTAACACCGGAGAGTGAGCAGATGTCTGTACACCACTGAGATTTATTCTTTACACTGCTTTATTCCCTCGGTCTTCATTATCAAATACAACAACAGTGCAGGGAGTAACCCTGTGGGTGAGAAAATGAGAGAAGAGAGAGAGGGACAAAGAGAAAGCGAGAACGAGAGAAACTCGTGGAATGATGTCACTCTGTGCACCAAGGTTAACACGCTCGCTGCACATGGTTAGGAAAGGGAAGGAGGGAGGAACTTCTGGAAGGGAGAGGGAAGGAAGGAAGGAAGGAAGGAAGAAAGGGGGAAAATATATAACAGAAAGGGATCAAACGTTGAAGGATCTGTAATTTCTCCATCTTTTTAAGCAGCAAGGCAGTTTACAGGAAGTAAATCATGGTATCTCTGTTTCGGCTATTTTCTTCCCTGTAAAGGACTCACATGTAATCTCTGTAGGCCTTATATAAGGATATTAATTATTAATATCTAATTTTAAGTTCATTTTTATTGTACATTATATTTTATAGAATCATTGTGCTTGCAAGGGTTGAACTGGGAGGGAGCGCAGGGCCGCTTAGCTCCCCCACCTTTGGTTTATGTCAACAGCATACGGAGCTGAGTTTCAATACTTAATAACAACGATGATGTTTCACCACCCAAATGTAGTTAGTTAGTACAGTTAGTACAGGAACAGAAATAAAAAAACTTGCTTTATAAATCACGTTTCCATGATGTCCAAATAAAAACCCTTAAATTTAACAGTACCGTTCCAACATTGTCGGCACCCATGAAAGACGTACGGCTCCTCCACCTCCTCAAACCCTTACATGTTTGTATTTAATCTATGCAAGTATTTTAATAATAATCTCATTCCATTGTTAAATTTTGGTTGGAAACAAAAGGGTTAAAATCTTGGAAGCTAGCTCAGCTATTGGTTAGGACTTTAGGAGCTGGGCAGAAGGCTTTACATATCAGATTAACTGGCAACATAATTAGGGAGTGACACTGGAATCAACCAATTGATTTCCAATGGATGGGACAATTTTGTGAGAAAAATGCAAAGCACTTCAGACCTTCTGGAAGCCCAGTATATGTAATCAACGGCAAGCACAAGCACAGCCTAACCATTACCTTAGCTGGCCTTTATTTATGTAATCACATATTTTACAGACTGTTTATATTTTTACATATTTTACATGTCTGTTGTGAATGTGAGCTAGGTCAACTAACTTAGATAGCCATGTTATGTTACTGGCTAACTAAAACAAAATCTCAATATAATTGAAGTGCTGCAATGGCAGAGGAAGTCCAGCTGGATTTAGTCATGGATTTGTTAACGATTAAGAAATTGAGAGAATTAGGACTACGCCGATCAGCACCATTGTTAGCATTGAGATGTAACCATCTTTGGTGGTTGGTTGCTCATCACTAGTTTTAACTAGCCTGATTTAACATGATAATCTGAGTGGCTGTGAAATGTTTGTGATCCATCTGTGGCTGAGATCTCGTACTAGTCACATTGAATCGTTTTCATTAGTGGCTATGTGTGCAGGGTTGTTAAAGGCCAATGTCCATTTTCTTTCCCTTCAAAGCGGTTGTGCATTAAAGTTGTGTAATGTACGATGCCCACACCGTGATCTACTCCATTTAAAAGTTGTTTTCTTATCAGAATAATGTACTAAAAGGCCTAAAATGCACAGCACAGTGAGCCCACCACTGAATCACTGCAAAAGCTCATTTAAACTTTTCATTTAATCTTGAATTCCTCTCACTCTCCATTGCTCTTTCCTGTCCTCTTCTCTGAAAAGCACCGGCATTCACGAACACGGCTGCCATGGAGCCCGGATTCCAAATCCATCTTGAGAGCAGAGTGTATTCTCTCCGTCTCTCTCTCCCTCTGGCCCTCTCAGCTGGTGCAGGACAGAGTTGGCAGAATGCTAAACATCCAAACCACACTAAAGACACAACACAGAGTAATGCTGGAGAACGATAAAATAGACAGAAGAGTCGACTGAAGAAGAAAATGGGAGGATAAACATTGAGAAGTGGTGCTGGCGATAAATAAGATAAGTGTTTGAAAGGTGAATTCCACCAAATTCATTATATATATGAGATTTCTTTTCTTTTTTTATATACATCACGCCTTGTGTAACAGGACTTGCATGACAAATGTGAATGTGTGCGTCCCACTTTATAATTCTCTCTAACTCAGATCTTATGCCTTGGACAATGTAGTGCATTACCCAAAGGCCCTTGCAAGAACACACAGGAAAACTGCGGACCTTGTCAAATAACGGACAATGGTTCCTGTAAAGCGAAGAGATGTTGTTATTAGCCTATACAGCGTGAAATTCTTCCAGCATCGCCATCAACCATAGCATCCTCAGTGAACGGACTCCTCACAGACTGTGAACTTGGGCTGCGAACTCTCTAACCAGAACCCGCCGCTGCACGCATTTATTAACGGACACACGCATGTACAGGCACGCGCACACACACAGGAAAGTGTGGTCCTCTCCCTGCTCTCACACACCCTTAGGCAGGATGCACCAGCCCTCCCAAGCCCTGAGCAGCCCTCCAGGGTCAGGCAGGGGTCAAGGAGAGAAAGAGCACTCCACCTCCAGAGAGCTCCAAAAGCACTCTTTCCCACACCACCACACCCAAGCAGTGCCGCGCAGCCGAGACCATTCGTCCAGTTCCTCTCCCAGCGACTGTGGACGCAACAAGGCGGCTGTGGATGCAAGAGCCATATCAACGCAAAGAAATGGCACAGACATATTTTTCTTTTCTTTTAAAACCTATGAAAAAAAAGACACATTCTGTGTTGTTACCAGTCAGGAGGGTGGCCTCTATGAAATGTCGGATTCTGCACATTCAGGTCTTTTAAGCATCCCCAGGATGATGCTGATTAAAAATCATTATCCAGGGAGCATCTCAGTTGTCACTAAACACAAACTGGTCCACACTAGGCATGTGCTGATCAGCAATTATATGATATATTGATATGCAAGTGGGACAAATACTTGCAACATACTTGCAGAGGTAGAGCATTACATTTATCGAAGCAGATGCCGCGGTAGACAGCATATTTGGGCAGAATTTACCTCCTCTCAATACAAAGGCTGTCCCATACAAAAGACGACGCAGAGATCTTCTAGAGTACCTTATTTTGGCCAAATTTGAAAGCAGCACTGCATGTAGCCTTCTCAGCTAAAGCAAGCACACATTTCATTATTTGTCATTTTTAAATGTGTTTCCATGCAATGGGTCTGGCTAGTTTCTTTATTTCAGGCTTTTGTTTACATTTTTCCGGCCCTGAAGTTAGCCCCGCCCCCAGCTGGAACAGCGCTGCTCAGCTCTGCCTGTTTTTCTTAAAAGGCAACTCACGAGGCATATATAGTTTCAACACAGGGGTTGGGTCGGTAGAGGAAAAGGGAAGGCTTGTTTTGCAATTCACTCTGCAGGCAGCTGAGGGCTCTAAAAATGACAAACTGCTCCTTTAATGCAATATCATTATATCCTTAATCACGTCAAGATTAGGCAATTATTGTGATCTCAACACACGCCGAACAGTGAGGTTTTTATATATAACTGCAGCAAACTGGTTATGCGTAAAATTTATGGCCATCATTAATGGTGATCAAATAGAGCAAATCTGCTCTATTTCCGAGGTAAACAAGGTATAAAAAGGGCAGAAACAAATACAGACTTTATGCTGAAAATTTGACTTCCTGTTTTGTTTGCGCACTTCTCTGGCTGTCTTTGGAAAGACAACAAAGCATCTTCCCAGTCGCCTCATTAATTATCCTGCCTATGAACATAATGAAACTAAGCACGAAATGCCCCTCTGGCTATATGGACATTAAGCTAATTGATTTAGTGCATGGGCAGTGGAGCCACACACTTTCAGATTACGCTCCTGACTCTCACAACTTGGGATCTTCTCTGGGAACAAAAGTGGCTTTAGATCAAAACAAACATGGGGCACGACAGGCACAGCTTACTGTGATAGTTGTATGTGCATTTTGCAGCAAAAAAAACAAAACAAAAAAAAAAAATTATGTGGCTGAAGCATGGAGGAGAGGAAGCGTTGGGACGGCTGTATATTCTGCAGCGGGAGCTGCTGGTAAGTGGGAGTTAACTTGAGTATTGTCTGTATTAGACTTAACGGTCACGTGCTAGCCGCCATGCTTGTGATTTGTGGGGTTCAGCTCATTGGTGATCGTTCTTTTACATACGACCTCAAGACTGCGGGTCATGTTCAGTCGTAAATATTAAAATATTTTTGGGGTGGACTGCGAGTAGACTGGAGGGGTTCAAATTGAATTTCTACAACATACCTCACACCACAGGATAATCTGGGAAGATATTCACTTAAGGCCCGCCTAAATAAAATAATAATAATAATAATAATAATAATAATAAAAGACACCCCCTTTTGCAATTGTCAGGATGGGCGAATGGCACAAGTGCATCCTGGAGGCCAGGCGTTAGTTCCACAGGTTCAAATAGAATATAAGAGAAGACAGGTTAGTCACAGACATTACATTATGATAATATTTTGGACAACATTGTTATGCAGCATCTGTCTAACAGACCCCGCCCAGAACTAGTCGCCATGGAAACCATATGCCAGTCATGTTCCCCTTCAAGCGGTTCGCTTTCAGGCTAAGCCAATAGGAATCGCGCGCTGTAGAACAAGGGGCGCGATGCCACCCGGCCCGACGTGCCGCGACTCGTTTCAAGAGCAACAAGTCGTCGGGTTTAGAGTTGAAGTTGTCCCGTGTGCCACGCGAGGAGAGAGGCAGTGGCTCGGTTACGCCGTAAAAGCGCAATTGCACATCTGTGCAGCCATTTTTGCCTGCCCCGTACGTTTGCCAAAAGACATCAACAAGCGCGTTGCGCTCGTGCAGGTCGGTGCCGCATGCATCTGTCGCGTGGTGTTAAACCAAGTAAACGTTCTCTACAGCCCGATCGCACACAGGGAAAACAAGCAGGCGACGCGATCACTACACCGTGCATCAAATCTGCAGCTTGACATTTCTCCGGTATGTTTACGAGCAGGAAGTCGCCCGACGTTGACCAGAGAAGGTCACGCCGATTGCCCGCTCGGCTGGCTGTTCCTTTTGTTCGGCCCGCAGAACAGCAGTAACGTTGTGCACTCACGTTGTTTCGCAGATCCTGCAGAGCCACGCTCATCGTGCAGACAGACAGGCGAGGAGGCGAGCGCTTCACTCACTCCACCGCTGCGTGCATGTGGGACTTGGCTGGCCCCGGCGTGCTAAGCCATCTCTTCCCGCAGCGGTGCTGAAACAAACGTGCACAATGCCACTTAACACCCGTGTTCAAACCCCGAGCGAGAAGTGCACCGCTGATCACAAAACAATGTCGAAGCCACGCAAGCAAGCAACGAGAGACGAAGCGTCTACCTTTCAGAAGGTAACAAGCACGCGGCGTGGCCAGCGCGTCTTCTCCCGCTTCCGCTCGCAACATACGTCGATCACTGTAGAAGACCGCGATCAGCCTGCAGACTCTTCCCTCTGTCCTCTCATCCCCCCGCCGCTCTCTCTCTCTCTCTCTCCTGTGTGTGTGTGTGTCTCTCTCTCATCACGCGCCTCTTCGTACAGAACACAACACGTGCGTCAGGTGGGAGACCCTTGTGAAGCCTACACGTAATATCAGAGCGGAGGAGCTAATTACCCTTTACAAAAACATCACTGAAAAGGGCAAAGAATATAAAGATCCTAACTGAATTGTACATGTTCACTGGAGAACTGAAGTTGATATCCATGTGGCAGATGTTTGGTTTACATTCAGTGATCAGACTTTTAGAGGATAACAAAAGGGGGGGGGGGGACAAGAGCACACTAAGGGGTGGCACCACCTAGATGTGTATAAGACAAGGTTGCATTTGCAGAACATCTGATTTGTTCCTAAATGAATGGCTGCATAATAGCATTATTGTATTGGCTTAGTTGCTTTATAGCTCCTAATAGTAGAAGAGTAGATCAAGTACAATTGTAATACTTTTGTTTTGGGGGTTTTTGTATTACCACACAAAGATTTTAGAGGAAAACATCAGATTTTTCTACTCAGTGTTTCTGTTGTCTGTCTACCAACAAAATTTGCATGAAAAACCTATGGGCAATATTCATATTTTCACCATTAACACCGTTTGTGTAGCCGATAACAATTGAGTTCATTGATAATTATTTTACATATTTGTAGAAATTAAAATAGCATTTACTGTATTACTCTCTTTATTATTAATTGAATTACAGTTCACTGTGTTACAGCTGTCTCCCACTGACCACCTTGGACATTTGTCTGGATTTCACAAAAACTAGCATTCTGGCGTGCTACAAATTATGCCATTTTATAGTGTACAAATAAATAACAATACATGTTTAATTTCTAGGTTAAGTGGGCAGAAGGAGCTCACCAAAAGATTTAAATTTAAGAAAGTAAAAAATGAACCCGCCAAAACAGACTTTCTGATATCATCGGAGCAGAGATTGCATGTAGTTAAAATGTCTCCCATTTAAACAGGACACAGAGGCCCTCCAGGATCTGAGTTTGACACCCTTGACGTAAATAATGCTCCGTAGCGTGAGCCCCACCCGCTCAGCTTCCACGTCCGTTCCTAGCGGCTGCAGCAGAGTGGGGAGCTGGACCCGCACCAACACATAGATTAATCTGCGTCAATTGGCTCTCATCCTAGACAAAGACACACTGATTGGACTTGGAATAACTAAAGTGGTTCCAACAAATCTCTTGTTTTTAAAAATGTTTTATACAAATAACAATGACGTTGTAAAACCTTTGGGGAAACACACTTCTTGCTGACCAACCTGGTCTGAACTCAAATTATGTCTTCCTCAAAGATGACCCTATGTCATCTCCACTCCAGCTAGCCATTGGTAAATAGAATCACTTAGGAAAGCTATAAATTAGATTGACATGCATTCAAGTCAATAATTCATGAAGTAATGAAAGTGAATTAAAGTGGTTCCTGTATTTCAGCACTTCTGCTTCTTTCCACGTCTCATCTGTATGTCCAGGAAAGCTTCCAGATAAGTGTTGTTTTTACTGTCTGGCCTGTAAAACTAGCAGGCCATTCATTCACCGTGTTCACACTGAGCAAAATATCCACAAACCATACCCCACCTTTCAGCAGGTTGGCCCTTTACTTAAAATCAGGCCCGCCATCATGGGGGGACATCCGGGGAAGTTGTCTCAGGCCCAAGCTGGGTGGAGGCCCAGTAGATCCATTGACATTTGAAATAGGCTTATTTGGTCAAAATATGTTGGTTTTGACCTGGGCCTGCTTCTGGTGGGTGCTGATCACCCTATCCAAAACAGTCACCTGTAAAAATCCCTCTATCTCCAACTTGCTGTCATTCATCAAAAGGAAGCAACACACTTTTTAATAAACTTGGTTTTAGGAGAATGGTGCCTGATCAGGTTTGTATGTCCAAGCCTAATATAGCTGGGTTTAATTTCAGTATATAACAACTTAATTTAAATACTTAAATGATACATGAACTGACTACATGTCATGTACAACTTAAGACTGTTTAAACAGTTTACAAATGAATCAGCACACTTCATTCACAAATGTAGAAATAGATCATTTTCAAATGGTAATCTGTGCTTCTTGGGAAACTTTAGAAGCCCAAACAATTGTGCAGTACTACAGAATGAAGACACACTGATGGTCTGATGTTGAGTATTGTCTGCATTGTTTCAACTGAATTAGCATCCCCATACTTTCTTAACACACAAATAGTGGGGTCTAAAAGTCTGAGACCACATTGAAAATCTGGGATTTTCTTCATTGCCACTGTATGGTACTCTAAAACGCTTTGCTGAAACTGGATCATTTGTATCCAAAGCACGATCAGGCAGACCTAAAGTGAGCACACCATCAGAAGAGCAATACATAAAGCTTTCAAGTTCAAGTTCAAGTTCAAGTAGGTTTTTATTGTCATTTCTCCATATACCACGTATACATTGAAATGAAATG
>JAOUQW010000047.1:13425966-13442753 GCA_028565825.1 Olivaichthys viedmensis | reverse complement strand
TTCAACATCTGCCCCAACTCTTCCATTAAAAGTGTGTTTTGAGTGAAACAGGTTTTCCATTTACTACTGGGAAACACTACAAATGCGGTAGATAAACATTAGGTTGAAAAACACTGGAGTATTGCTTTAATTGTACCCAACAAAAACTAATTACAATGGACTATGCAAATTGCAACGCACAACACACCAGGCAGGTCTTGATAGAAAACCAGAGAAGGTTGACAGTCTGTGATTAGATTAGATAGAAAAATGCTGACAATGGACAGGCACTGTATTTGATTCTTGTGCCCAAGGTAAGAGGGTACACGGACTGTTCAGAACAACTATTCTGTATTTCTTTATTAATCTATTAATCCAGAACACAAACAAATCAACAGACTCAATTTTTACAGATGAGAAATAAGTTCCCTATATCTCTAAAGGTGCGTGTGTATATGCTTTGGACTCACCCGGTTTATCTTGATCAACACACATGGCTGGCCCTCGGCATAGCCAAAGGTCGTATCAGCCAGGCCGGAACACTGACGCAGCTGACTCCGTTTGAACTGGCAAACCTCCTTCTCTTCCTTATTGTCCTGCATATAATAGTTGCCTTCTGGGCATTGTACATTCTGCTCCTGCAGCGTATCGTTGTAATCTGCAGGTCAAAAAAAAAGTAGAAGGTGGTGAGAATAGTAACTAGCAGTAACCATCACCAATTGCTATTCTACATATTTGAATGATGTAAGGTTTTAGTTTGACTTGCATGACTTCTGAAACCTGGCTCATTGGTAGAACTAACAATTCGCAGTTTTTTACCCAATCACTCAGGGGATTCCAGTGATGGCAAAACTAAACAGGAGAAATATATTTTTGTTGACTTTTTTGTAGGGGTTTTTTGTGTTGATAAAAAATTTGATCCATGTACAATTATGGACAATATAAAGCATTGAAAGGTCAATCCACCCAACCATATCACTTCTCACCACAAGCTTTTAATCTTATGTGTCCAAGACCACCGCTGGAACCCTTTATCTTTTTTCCCTCCCCAAAGACGTTGTTTCTCACTTCTCTAGGCCCTTCAGGCTTTACAGTGAGTATTCTGGTATTTGTAACCCCTTGAAGGGTCAGGATAATCTCCTGACCTTTAAGAGGACAGCTCATGACATGAGAAGGTAGGAGTTCTGGACATGCTGAAACTTGTATGGTTTGACTTCTAATACTAACTCAAAGACTGAAATCTTGTAAAGTGTTTAGTCTTCAAAATACCTTAATCTGCTGCCCACCATTTCAGCAACCCTTCTTGTCCACCCAGTCTCTTCATCCTGCTCATGAGGTTCTCCCAATCTCAGCCTTTACCTTCTTAGCAGGTACCGTCCTACACCTTTAAGTATCTGTTGATTTAACAATATCCCTCTTTGCAGCCTGCCTGTTGCCTCACTGGTGCAATGTGTCGGTGACTCTCCACAAGGTGAATGTGATCTAGTGCAGTATGTTAAAGTAGAGGCAGGTTGAAATATTATTTGCCATTCATTATCTGCTTGTAACTTCTCACTTATAGCTTGCTTCTGGCTAGTCCTGTCCTGGTGGTGAACTAGAAATCAGCTATGAATGTATGTTTTTTTTTTGGCAGCCTATGCATCACCAAGACTCCTTCCAGGCCTCCAAGTGGCTACACATGGTAACTGGTTGATTGCTGCCCGGCTAATTTGGTAACGGATCTCAAAGCAGTAGTGGGCTCTTCAGATGTGTTGTATTGCTGCGCTCATCATCCACTGTCTTCACTGCCTCGTGGCTAAGATGGATCCCTAGTAGTCTCCTCAAACTGTGGATACCAGTCATCTTGGGTTCTCCTTGCCCTCCAAACTCTCAGCACATAACCATTATAGTGGTGTTGAGGTGCGCACACCCAATGCAACTTTAAAGTGTTATTAACACAAGTATCTTATCCTGCAATCTTTGTATAGAAAGCATGGTGGTGATGTGGTGATAGAAGCAAATCTGAATGTGCCAAGAGCTCTCAGTGAGACAGGCAACAGTCGCTGGCAGCTGGGACTGAATGACAGCTGTCCTAAACAGACCCCTGTGCAACAGAGCAGCTCTATTTATGGACCACACTGCTCATCCCAGTAAGAGAGGGGCCAAGAAAAGGTAGACTAAAAATTGGCTTCTCCTCGACAGGAAACTGCACCTGTCAGGACATTTCTTCTTTTGGTGTTTTATATCCAAGAGCCTGGGAAAAATACTTCAATTCTGAAACTGAAAGGGATGAAGAGTAGTACTCACTCAGTTTCAGGTTACATAAGGCTGTTCCCCAGGACATTGGGTTCCAAACCAGAAAACGCAGACTGGATTATTGAGAAATAACTACATTTCACAAAGCATATAAAGAAATTTGATAGTCCCTTCACAAACACTTAAACAACAGTGGCAGGCTCCAAGGAGTGCAGTCCAGACAAATGAATGGTAAACCACAAAGGACAAGGGAAGATGTGCCATAGAAAATCTGTTTATGATCCCAGGAACTGTTCCATTGCACCAGATAAAAATAGTGGAGGTCTCGGGCAAACAGTTCAGCCAGATGAAACAGACCCAACTGCTGTTGAACAGTGGTTGTGTTTCCACGACAGGCCTGAATAAAGAATAAATGCCCTGAACCAGACACCATCTTCTACACAAAGGCACTCAACCAGCATATCTTGCATGTATGGGATCTGGAGTGCATACCCCAGAGCTGGCTGAATAAAGATGTCAATGTGACAATGTCCAAAGACAAAGGATATCAGTCTGCTCAAACAGTAGCATACCACTACTGTCTACTGTGGTTAAGTTTTAGCAAAAATCAACTCCATAAGTTTGGTTTATTCAGCATCTAAACTCATTGTTCCACCAATGGAACTTTATTTTCAATGTGCAACGCTGCTGTACATCCAGAATGGGACCTTACAGCCATCAAAAAACTCCTAGATAAAGGAGAAAATGGTTATTATCAGACTTTATGGGCAGCTATAACAAAGAAGTAACAACTGGTGCCATGTCTCTCCCTGTGCCACTTGTGGAGATTTCAAACTTCCAAGTAAGTAATGGGTTCTCTCTTGCCTTTATGTTGATCTAGTGAGTAACTTCTGACATTCTTATCCATTTACCTTTTACCTTTTTTTTTTTTGCTTACTCAATCTAGTGTCAACCCCATCAACCAGTTTCTGTTTCTAGCCAGTGCTAGATCAAACAGAAGAGTCATAGGGATTTCAAAATGAATGCCCTCTTAAACTGTTTCTTAAATGCTATCTACTCAGGAGCTGTGGTTTTCCTTTAGTGCAGTTCTACACATCTTACAAAAGGAGGCAGTACTTACCCAGGAGGAAGTTCTCCAGGCCTTGGACATACTGGCTGTACTGCTGCGGGTTAGAGCGGTTTACTGTGATGTCCAAATTCCTGGGCCTGATCATCAGACCTATCAACACAGCAGCAAGAGAAGTTCATGTACTTCGCTAAATACTGATTAAATCAGGGGTTACCAAGGATACATCGATATAGCCACAGCTATGAAAATTCTCATAAAATTTGTTATTGCCTTAACAATAAAACACTGATAAAAAAAAAAGAAGCATTGCCTTCACAACATGTACTTTAGCGCAAACAATGGATTAGTTTAATGGACTCTTGATGCATTATTTACCTGCTCTTTTTGAAGAGCACTGCAAACGGCACAATGCTCAAGAAGCTGTATCTGAGCTCAGACAAGGAAAGAATAAGTTTCTGCAATCATACTTCAGAGCCATTCATGTAAGGTCAAAATTAGACCAAAGTGGCAAGTCTGTTAAAGTGTACACAATTTATACACCTCTTAGATTCATACACAAAACGAGCAGACTGAGGACATAGTTTTAAAATTGAAGTAAGCTCAGTTTTATTTAGAAATATCAGTGACCCATCACCATTTTAGAAGTAGCAAAATATATATGATGTGCCATAAGTATATATTTTCATCCAAAATATTTATCACACCCATATACATGTTAAAATTATGCCAAAATGTAGTGGTTTTAACTGAGTGGACATACTGTGCATCTCTTCAATTCGACAAAACACAGAGCTACAGTATACTGCCATACACTTTTCCATAAAATCATTATTATGCAGCAAAATATACATACATGCATGCATGCGTTATGATAAAATGTACGTAACAGTCTATCCTTTAAGAAAGACACTGTTAACTTAGTGAGGGTGAATATACAGGAAGGCAGCTACACACACACATCCCGTTTCAGTGAAGACTGAGGCTTTAGAAAAAGAGACAATAAAGCAATAAAGAATGTTAATTGATTGACTTGGAAAGATAAAATCAGAACTTCATCTTTTTATGTGCTACTGTATGGCAGAATACCAAGTTTCACAAATATGCCTCCCGCTGTTCCGTAAATGCCAGTAAATGGCTCAATCTAAATATGAGAAATCTACCCCAGTGGATGTGGCAGAATTGTCCCAAATGTAAAATTACTTTACCATTTACAGTACCATTACTGTATGATTATGCTCCCATTGCCTCCCACTTCCATTACGACCGCAGATTTATCCTACTTCATGTCTTTCCTGAAACCTGAACTGGAAATTCCATATTTAGAGAGTAAGCCAAGTGCATTAAGATCAGAATTTATGATATGAGAGTGCAACAAGAGGATGTCATTAGTGACCATGAGTGCTCAAAGCCCTTGATTATTATTGGTTTTATATCAGGAGGATGCCGAATGCCTAATGTCTAATAGAGAGTACAAAAAGTAAACACTCAGGGGTGGGGTCCAGAATTGTTTCCAAAAGAAACTGCACAGCCCTACAAGGGCTAGTGAAATGGTGAACTGGGTATAGAAAACGCACATAATTTTTAAGATAAAAGCATAAAATTAACATATCCAATTTCTACTTCTGATCACACCTTTTCCCCTCGCATTTATACACCTCCTACTGATACGACATTCCCCTTTTCTCTGATGCGTTCCGTGTTTTACGGGTATTAGGGAAAGGTTGTGAGGACGTTACCTGGGTTTGCCACTCGGTCCCTGTACTTGGGAGTGTAGTCATCCAGTGTTTGCAGCATCACCCACATGGTGAGAGAGAACATCCCAGCGAGGAAGCCATAAAAGACCACATAGAAGAGCAAGATGAGAGCTAAAGACGAAAAGAGAAAGATAGACAGAACTTTACTTACTGGCACATATTGAGACAAAATTTAACAGAGCAGAAAAAAAAAGAAAAGAAAAAAATGAAAAAATAAATAAATAAGGGAAGAAAAGAAAGAAAAAAAAGAAGAAGAAAAAAAAAGGAGTGTAGAGTCTGTACAGACATTTTTTTGGTATTGTTGATATACTTTGTACCAACTGTGGAATCCAAGTCAAATAAGGTCATAATGATGCCTGTTATTTGGCAGCTTCACTTCAGCCCAAATTGGATACTAGCTTATAATAATTACCATCATCATGCTACGTCGGCTGTAGACGTCAAATGCTTGTGCACTTGTAACATTATACATGATGTTAGCTTTATTTCTGTAAAAAAAATGTAAAAAAAAATCTCTACCAAAAATTGTTCATTGTCAACCGATGCTCATCTGAGGTTTTCACATGTTTCCTCACAAGAGTGAAAGAGCAAAAGCACACAAGAAGTTCAGCTTTAAGCAAATAAAGCCTGGCTACCTAGCACATCTAAAAATTAAAAAACAAAAACAAAAACAGTAACAACACACATGAAATACACACTCTGAAAACATTACCCCATCCCTATACTCGCGCATGCACACGCAGACTAAACTAGTGGTGAGACACACCATTATAACTACATTAATGCCCGACACCACACAGCAATAGTGAATTATAAATTATAGCTCAGTAAAAACTCAAACCAAATCTACCCAACACTTAAACCAATGTTTACCAAACTGGTACCGCCAGATGGTGCCCATTTTGCTCTCTTCTTGCTCTTAACACACCTGTACCAAGCATGCAGTGTTCTTGATTGCTTGGTTTAGGCGTATTGGTAAAATGCAAAAATGTAGACAGACAAGGGGTCGCAGAGTCCTGACTGCTCTTACCAATCATGGAAAAGTATAATGACTGATATTACTGAAGCTAGCTAGTATGCTGATCAGAAATTATCCACGATTAGAGTCAATCTCTAATCTCTACAATTTTTCGACTCATTTCAATGAAGCACTAAATGAGTGGAACAGGTTCTCTGCTAGCTTTAATGGACGGACATATGGGATTAAAGTCAGGTCAGGGTTCCCCCACCCATTTTTACCAAACAAAAATTCCATGGCTTTTCCTTAACTCCCCAAACAAAATTCCATTTTTTGCTTTTTTTTGTGAATAAACCTTCCATTTGCCAAAATGCTGCTAATTAAGGTGTTTGCATGATTTAAAGCAGAGGTATTGGATATAGTACAGTAGAGGTATTAATTTCTTGGGCCCCCTTTCTGCACATGTTACGTCTTTATGTTGTGTTTTTTGGGTTCAACCAAAACTAACTATTTTAAAAGTGTGATGATAATATTGGGGGCTAATCAAAAATTGCAAACGTTTCCAGGTCTGGAAAATAAAATTTTATTTCCCCCCCCCATGACGTTTTTTCAGGATTTCCAGGATCAAGGGAACCTGGTCAGGTGCTTTTAGACACCATTTCCCAGTTCCAATAAGATTCCAGTGGATTTTGTCATGAAACAAAAATGTTCCATACCCAGATGTCACCAAAAGCTTCATATTGGTTGAAACACAGCAGGAAGTGGGTGGAGAGGGATAGAAAGAGGCTGAGGTTACTTATAGATACATATCTGAGGTAGTCTGCTGGTACTATATATAGCGTGTGAGGGAGGACAGTTAAGTGAAAGCTCAGCAACGGCCTGGAGAAAAGAGAAAAACACACACACACCTCCCCCAACACACTTCTATACTTCACTTTTCTGAGTATAGTGGGTATCGTCAGGCATCAGTATTTCTATAACTCCAGTGTTACTCACTGTAACAAGTAACTGATTTGGCGTTAAAATAGATTTTTGTACCAATTGTTTCATTTCCCTCCTTTAATGTTTTGCAAATGTTGAATTTACAAAAATCTCAGAACTTTCCATTGTATGGCACCACTGTTTTGTTAGCATTTTGCCAGCAAAACCTAAAATGGTTAGCAAAAACTAAATATTACGATACATATTGTGTACCATGAAGATGCCTTCAAGTATATATATATATATATATATTCTTTTTATCATATTGCCCAACCCTACACTGCTGAAGATCAACTGTATATGGCCATATGTATTTTAATGCAATTAGTAGCTTATTCATTCAAGCACTTTCACTTCCAAACAGATGCCCAATAATGCTAATGTTGCTAATAATGAAAGACAGACGTAGCCTGTTAGCGTTATGCAGTTGAGGTCATTAGGTTTTATTCATTGTTAACTGGATTTTAAATGAAGTGCTCCTTTTAATGGGCATTGGCGGCACACCTTTCAGAGAGCCTACTGGCACAAGCACCAAGTGACCATCATTGATAAACTTTCTGGTAGGATTCTTGGCTCTTAAGATTGCCATGTTGTCTTGCGAATAGTTTGGTTGCAACAGTTTTTTGCTGTTTTGATAAAAGCAAAAACGAACAGCAGTGTTTTTATTGCTTGAGAAATGAAATGTATGGTGTGACTGCATCCATAAGAGTCAGATTACTTCGGTCTTCCTCCAGTTGGCTGACAGTTGCCTGCCCTCTAATAATCTTGAGGAGTGTGTCCATTTCAAATCACACGCACCACACTGCAGTGTGCAACAAGTCGCCCGACAGGTAAATCTTTGATTAATCTTTGATTTACAGTACATCTCCATAATATGGACATAAGCTTATATTATAACTCTGGATTGCAACATACTAAAGCCACTTGATGAGACATGGTTAAAGACTGCATTATTAAAAGTACTTATATCTGTCGGATCCTGCCAAGGCCATGATTCACCAAACAGTAACACTTAGCAAACTATATATTCTGCAGCCCTAATTCACAGTCCTCTGACTTGAGACTGGTTACAGTTTTTTATTCAAATTATAATTTGCTAGCACACGAAATATTACTACAAACTGGCTTATTTACATTAGCTAGCACATGGACATTTAGAGGAAGGCAGCCAGACACATCAGAAAGCTATAATGGTTAATCTTATTTATACAGAAGCATCTTGGCCTTTTAAAGATAGCGGTACACACGAGTCAAAGACGAGACATGTCTGCGTGCAAAAGCTGTTAATTTTTCAAAACATTATTGATCTGCATAAATAATCATTTCACTCTTATTTCTCTGTTGTCGCCAAATCGTTTACAGGAAAAAATATATATATATATATATTAAAAGGGAAAAAGGCCCTAATGTCTACCAACACCCCTGAGTACCATGTTATATTGCAGCCATGTTAGTTAATAACTTAAGTATGTGACAGTTTGTCATTTTCATGGTCTGGTAACTTGCCACAAAACCACACGTCAGTTGACTTCAACCAAACCGTCATTTGATACAACGACTAAAAATGTATATTCTTCGTTTTTTCAGAATGTAAAGTTTGCTATTTTTTAATAAAAAAAAAAAATATATATATATATTATATATATAAAATAAAATGACTGTTTTGGTGGTATGTTATTATTCATACACTGTGATGTTTGTACATGTAATCCAGCTGGTATGGTAGGCATTGTGATTTTTTGACAATTGTTTGTTATACTGAATTACATCAGGGCTAGATTTCTGTTAATCCCCCTCTAATATAAAGCAATGCAATTAATTAATTGCCGTTTTAACAACCCTTTTCTTCTTTGACCCACATACATGAATCACACTCCCATCCATTCCAATGGCTGTGAAAGAGACTGATAAAACAGCAAAATAGTGAAATAGTGAAAATCCATCACAACAGAATTGTTCATCACTGGCTCTAATTCTGCTCTCAGCTGCTAAAGGAGTTCTTGTTCTCCCTCGCTCAATTGTAACCGAATCCCAGAGATCTCAATACTTTTCCCTGTTCAGTGGCCAGGCTGACTCACCAACAGGGATAAAAATATCACCCAGCAGGAAGCCTGGAGGCCTTTGGGGTGTGGGCTGGACCCCAACAAGCTGGGGTTTGAGGGGGGGCAGTAGTCTGTGGGCATATTATTTTTGTAAGCCAATACGTTTCAGTTTGGCACATGACAACATCTGTGGCTTGAAGACACTCCCCTACACACACATGAATGTAATGGCAAAAACAAGGTGCTAAACAGATTCCCACTCAAAGCCTCTAACATTTAGCTTAACCTCGGCCCAAGACAGAAGGCCTGTAAATGCCCAATAACAGTCCTGGAGGACTGTTCAGTGTTTGCCTTGTTTCCTCCCCACAAGGTTCGACTCATTACGAGCTCTCCGTTACAAGCCCTTCAAAACCAAACTAGACCCAGTATACACACTATTGCCTGGAAATTTATTGGAGAGCTCAAATATAAACCACCAAACACATAAACCAAAAAAATAGTGCTGCCAAAAACAGCTTCCATAAATTCTGAAAGGTTTCATAATCATAAAAAAGTGATGTTATTCAATCCTCTTTACACCACCCACTTCAGATCCAAAAAACATTTGGAAAAGAGTCTGTACCTGAAATACATTTTGGAGAAATTTTAAATTATACAGTACCATGACAGCCAATCTTCATCAAATCACTAGAGCACAAGTGATATTAAAATGTTATTGCGGTGTTTTCTTTGTAAACGGGTTTTGATTTTTTCAACCATGAATCATGAGTATTTGGGTCTTGGTTTGGCTGCATTGGACAAAACACATGAGAAAAAGAAGAAAAAAAAGACAAAAAACAAAAAGCTCTAAACGACGTCCTTGACAAAGTGATGTTGCTGTTTATTCCTTACAGAGGCCTAAAGCGCAGTGCCAGTATTTCACTGTTTTTAAAGCTGCTGTAAACAATGTTAGCAGTTCTTGCTAATTTCTGCCAGAGTTATCCAAACAAGAAGTCCTCCCTCTCCAAATCCATGCACACTTACAGTGCAAGGGTAAGGAAAGATGCAGCGTTTTTGTTCCATACTCGATTCCAGATCAAGAAACTTGCAACTTGCAATGCCTACAGTGACTTAATATGTAGAATTAGCTAGGTGTTCAGTTGCTTGGTTGGACCAGTCTGCACTCACAACGGTGCTTTTGTAAGCTACATCCAAGCTAAATACCGGTGGACATCCAAGTGTTGTTTTTTTGTCTAGCTAGTTATGTAGCTGCCTAATTATGTAGCTAGCATAGCTAGAGTTAACAAGTAGAGCATGTCACAGTTTGAGAGGATAACATTTATTTTGCATGGATAACAAAATATACTAGAACCTACCAAGCAAATGAATTAACTGTTAAGCAGAAGCGAGTTGAGCTCAGCATTTGTGTTCAAGCCCTTCCACTTTTTCTCAGGCCTTTACAGCTCTGAAAAACCACAACAATGTTCACTCTTGTCCTCACGCTTGCTCAGTCCCATTTCTTTCTGGATGCTTGTTTTTCCACTTCACTCTTCATTTTCTTAAGCTACTTTGCAGTGTACGCCATTCATGGAAACAGTGAAACTGGAGCTTCCAGCAGTGAAGTCTTTTGCATGGTTTTGTGCCCCAAAGACCTCAGTTGGCCATGTTGAGCTTGAATGTAGTGATCGTAACACTGTCTTAACAGACTGCCTCTATTAACAACTGTGACTGTTTAAAATGCAACATAAGCCAGTTTTTAATCAGAATCACGCTATTAAGACCATTTCAATCTTAAATAAAGTAACTGACTAAATACACTGAGCATAACAGTCCTAATTCACACTTTACTATAAAGTGGTTATGTATGGGAGAGATTGAAGAGGCATGCTCAGCTTGGCTCATGTGGTAGGAGTGAAACTGGGAACAATCAGTCTGTGCCGGTGAGAGAAAGATGAGAAACCAGCCATGTTGGCCAAACGCCAGCATTCCAAATTCATTCATAACAGCGTTCAGACACATGCTTACCCAATTACAGCAGAACGAGCATCAATTACCTCAAACAGACCCTTGTGATAATTTGGTTCAGGCGGTCATGGTAAACTTGTTTCAGAAAATGTCATTGCGGTTAAATGTTTAAAATGAAAAAAGTAAATTCATCAGCTACCATTCAAAATGGGAAAATTACTGTTGTTGTTTTTTAATAAAAAAGGAAAAAAAAACAGTCCAAAAATGATGCAAGGCAACTTATATTCATATATATACACACACACACACATCACCAAATGAATTACACACACACACACACACACACACACGAACACACAACTCAATTATCAGTTCAAAGACCTTTAAAATGTAACAATCTTCATTTCAAACCTGTTTTAGCATGTCAGTGTTTCCTCACATTTTTCAGGTTAATCTGTTTTGTAAGAAAGCGTGGAGTTTTTTCTATCACTGATTTGTTTTCAATCTTGCATCGTCAGTGATGAAGCCTTGGAATTTGCTGTGGACCAAATTCAAGTGAGCTTAACACTGAACATTAAATAACTGATATTAGACCTCTGCGGACTGTGTGAAACCGTACCCTAATCTTCAAACCTGCTCAAGTGTCAGCATGCACATGAACAAATGCTGTGACCTCCACGGCCAGCCCCACCGTCACTCGGGGACAACTGGAGCCTGATGAATCCATGGACATGTGAATTAGTTCTATTTGATCAAAAGAAATGTTGTTCAAATAGGTTTTGTCCTAGGTCCGGGCACTAATGTCACTTCCCTAAAGAAAGTGAACTGGGCATGTGAAAACACTGCATTACTGTCAATGGTTTGCATTGCAACTTTTCATTTAAATAATCTTCAGCAAACACACCCACACACAAAAACACATTTTAAATGGTCACTATAGTTCCTGTAGTTCACATTTATCTCATCACATTTGTCAGTGTGTGACCAGTGTTTCAGTGACGGCTCCATTTTGTTTGTTCAAGGGTACATTGGTCATGTAGGAAGTGGCTCAAACACTGGCATAACTTCATTGTTTTAATACCCAGTGGAGTTTTCCCAGCTTGGAATTGTTTACATTCTAATTTTAACCGCAGTAAAGAAACTCTCCATAAACTACAAGCTACAAACCTCACAAAGCCTTTATAGAGTCCATCTGTTTTACTTTACTTTCATTTTTAAGTGTAATGCGTAACATACAAACTAGTTAGCAAGTCTTTAAGGCTTGATCAAATTGGGGCCATCTGTCCTCTCGTGTACCACCAAATATTACTGAATGTATAAAATCACTCAGTCAAGTAATGTTAGTCAGCTACAGTACACAATGTTATACATCCGCTGGAGATAGTTATTCATTCAATATTGGCAGAGTGCACTGTGATTGATCAGACAGTTAAGACGCATTATTGGAAAGCTTGCAAAAAAAAAATCTGATATCTCTAACGTTACCCAAATTAACCAACTTTAGCTAAGATCAATTTTCATTACAGTTGATTACGTTTAATTCCGCGAAAGGTTAGGGAAGCCAAAAATCGTAATCACGATTAAAATATACGTTTAAAACCGTCTCTCAATTATTAAATGTATGTTCCAGTATCTGCACTATATTGAAATCTGGGCTAATCCACTGGGACATAGGAGTGCTCAGGGCCAGGAGCCAAGACTATGAGAAAACAAGACCTGGCCATTAACTTAAATCCAAGCCTTTTATCCTTCAATATTCCTCACGCTCGTCTTCTCTCCAGGGAGCGCAGCGAGTGTCTGGGATGAAAGCTATGCAGACATGACAGTTTTTCCATTACTCCATCATGACCAAAACATACCAGGTCGGGTGCAGCAGTTGCAGCAGGGACTTCACATAGAAAAAGCATGATGGAATATGACTTAAGCCCATAGTCTTTCACACATTCAGCCTAGTTGTTACCGTGTCATCATTCTGATCGGTCAGTCAAGTTACTGCAGTGCATACAGAGGCCACTCCCCTTGTCAGAAACTGTTTCCAATAAATATCAAGTAATCTTCAGCACTCAACCTTCCGAAACTGGCAGACCATTAACAAACGGGGCACTGATTAGAAGGTTGGGGGTTAAAGCCTCAGCACCGCCAAGCTGCCACTGTTGGGCCCTTGAGCAAGGCCCTTAACCCTCCCTGTTCCAGGAGCGCTGTATCTGACCCCAGCTTACCAACATGCTAATATGCGAAGAATGAATCTCACTGTACTTGTTCTTATATATGTATATGTGACAATAAAAATGCATTCATTTCTATTCTTTTCTAAATGTGGACAGAATAGGAGGAGTTACAATGATATATTGAAGGCCAACATGGACAATGATTGTAACTCTTTCTGTCACTGACAGAGCAACACTAATGGACCACTTAATAAAACTAATAAACATTTTGAATTCAACAATTATACTGCCTTCAGTTTATTTAGGTGGAAAATTGCTGCCTTAATGGTTCATAAAGAAAGCATGAGCAACTTGGTGAGGCAAGGTCATCGACTGGGAACCTCTAACTTTGAATTAGACTTTGAATAGGGCATTTGTCAGTGAAAGTATTTACAGACTGGATCAACACGTCAAAGGTGTGGTACAATCAGAGTGATCGACAGCAAATTCAAGAAAATATTCAAGAAACAGCATTTAACCCCAATCCCTAATTCGGTTGTGAAACATGGTAGAGGTAGCACTATCAGTTCAGTTTAAGAGAAATGTTATTGTCATGATGCTGGTAACATCCAATCAGAAAGACTATAATTATATTTTTTAATAGGATGTGGTCTGTATTAGAGAAACTCATTTTTGCAATTGATCACCTACAGTTAAGGGCAAGACTAATACTGTAACTGTCACCATTTTTGGTGTTATGGGCAAACCTATGAAAAAATTCAATGGCTCAACTATGTCCACTACATGGGACATCTAAGGTATTAAGCCTGGAGTATGTATAGCTTCTACTGGAAGTGGTTCATGTAGCATCAATTCCGGTCACTGGTGATTGTATTTGAGAATAATGAAGACCACAGAATGATCCTGTCAGGAAAACTAATATTGCCATTGTTGTCTTTTTTTTCCAGAAAAGGAGGGGAAAATGGATAGGAGCGACTTTAAAATCTGTAAGGAGCTCGGCAAAAACAAGCCTTCAAACACCAGAAACCAACAAATGAATTGTGGCTTTAGCACAGACAGTACTTCAAGGCTGCAGAAAAAGCCAGGGAGGTGATGGCAGCAGAGCGGAGCTGGGAGAGCATCAGAATGGAAGACGCCCAACATCCGATGACATCCGTGTACCACAGCTATTCGGATGCGATTAACACAAAACCATGCAGCCAAGTATTAGCGTTACTTCCTTCTCCAATTCCAAATAACAGGTGCCTTGAAATAGATTGAATATATAAATATGCCCCTATGTTCTTAAGGCTTAACAGACAAATTATTTTTAATATTGCTTTTGTATTCTAAAAGCATGCACTTTAACCTACAAGGCTACAAATGAAAAAGCCTACTGTCCTTTTGGCATTCCCTGCTTATCTATGTATATGTATACATCTAATGCAGTCTATTGGTATTTGCCAACAGTCAAGGCATTTTCACACCGTAGGCTAATTCGCATCCGATTATGGGCCTCCCCTTTCCAGCAGCATGGAGGCAATCAATTTGACCTTGAAACCAAAGGGAGGGAGAAAGCACAGAGGGAGGGGAGAGAGGGAACGAGGAAGCTCAGGCATGGCATCAAGCAAAAACCCATCCTGTGCAAAAGGAGGGGGACTGCAGAGCTGGCGATGCGCGAGCTCGGCAGCACACAGAGGCTGTGAATTTTTATTCCATGAATGCAACAAAATGTAAACAGGCAGCTGACACTTCATTTATAACTGGCAACCAGGCAGCTGGGAGTAATTTAAAAAGCTGGGCCCCCCAACCCCGACCCCCATCTTGTAGAATGCAAGTGTGGAATAATACTGCAGTCGCACTTGACATTTTATTTAATTAATTAATAAATAAATAAATAGATAAATAAATAAAAATTAATTTAAAAAATAATAATAATAATAAAAAATAATAATAAATACACCTGATGGCTTTATGGGACCAAAGAGCATCTTGATGATGGCTCATTAGCAACTGTGGGGTGAATTCATCACAACGATTTGGCGGAATTTTTCCTCTTGCTTGCGGAGGAATACAGCAGAGGCTCATTTGCATAATGGTGTACGCAATGCGTTGCGTCACTGCGTCACCGTGAGTCCAGAATGTGGAGCGCGCGCGCGCGCGCCATCGCGGTCGGCGACTTAAAAGGCAATTTCTTTTTCTCCCTATGATCTAATTATGAAGGTGTCGGACAGCAGCAGGCTTAGTCTGCGCACCGTGATGGCTCTAAGGAAAGACTAAACATAGACCGGGGTGGTGCCCCCCCACTCCTCCTTCCCCTCCTCCTCCTCCTCCTCCTCCTCCTTCTCCTTCCTCAAGCCTCGTGTGAATCTGCTTGTTCGGCGTGGAAGAACACCGCCGCCATACAGATCATCAAACAAGATCCTTCATCTGCATTGAAGCCCAGCGTGTAACCCACCTTTACAATACCCCCAAATCACGCCCAGCGGGTAAATCTAATCAAACACCTATTGAATTGATTGATCAGACAGTTCATGCTCGAATAAGGCCACGTACTGTCAGGTTGGGTGAAGCTACTCGATCACCATCCCCAGCATCATCGATTAATAGGCGACGATTTTGCGTTCATGAAGAAAAAGCCGTGCCGGGTGTGAGGCGGACACCGCGCTATAACGCGCTATAACGCGCCACTGCGCCAGCTTAAGCGTGCCATTTCATTTTCTCATATATAATACGTCGCCGAATCAGCCGTTGAGAGGATTGACAGCGAGCCACATGCAACTCAGGACTGTCCACGTCTGAAGAGGCTTTCTTACCCCAGCTGCTTGCGGTGCGCCCCAGGAACTCCCCAGTCCGCGGGTTGTAGATGAAATCCTTCCAGCCCGACTCCTTCCCTTTGGGTTTCTCCTCCTTGTTTTCCATGGCGAGGTTGCGACGGGTTGTTTACGGAGAGAAACAAAAGTCAAAGTGCACGCGAGTGAGCAGGGATGCCCCTTCCGAGTGAGGGAGAAAATGAATGAGGTTGTGTGCGCTGCCTCTCCACAAGCGCGGCGCTGACAGCGGAGCTGCGCATGCGCACTGTGGCACTACGGATTCCAACACGCCGACCTGTACGGACGCACATGGAAACCATCAAACGTTACGGGGTTTTTTTTGTTTGTTTGTTTGTTACTTTTCTCAGTCGGTCAAACCTAGCCTTCTCGAAGAGGCGTGAAAATCACACAAATGATATGTGCAAGGCTCTTTGGTTATTACGCCTGTTGGGTTATAATTGGCTATAACGCTCACACAGTCCCTCTGCCCGACACGCACCAGTTTGAACCAATTAACACCAGGTATGAGCGTGATTAGTCCGGGGCCGATGATGAGCTGATCCGTAGGCTATAACGCATACTTTGTCATTGCATAGGCCTACCTGCACCGTTTATATTCGTCCTAAAGAACCACGGTGCTGTACATCCACATGACATACGCATGGGTCATTTATGGTGATCTTAATGATTAGGCTGCATAAAGCAGGTGCTTATCAGAACGCAGGCGGCCGTCCAGGACGAATCCTAACATCCTGACATCGGGCAGTGGTGGCTCAGTGGTTAGGGCTCTGGACTACTGATCAGAAGGTCGTGGGTTCAAACCTCAGCTCTGCCAAGCTGCCACTGTTGGGCCCTTGAGCAAGGC
>JAOUQW010000047.1:13379737-13393027 GCA_028565825.1 Olivaichthys viedmensis | reverse complement strand
CCGTTTATACCACAGTAATTTGCCAACGAAAAAAGAAAAGGGCTTAACATGCAAAAACGTGTTACTGTGAGTAATAAAGGAGTCGGTCAGTGTTTTAGAAGAACTGAGGATCCATGCAATATTCTCAAAAAGTGTATTGAGGTGCAATTTATCGCAATATCGATATCATATCATCGTATAGTCCAGCCCTACACATAGTGATAAATATTTTTTAGAAAAGAATGAGTTAATTCTTAGGTCATATCACTCAGCACTAGTGGTAATACACACAAGGTTGAACAAGTAATGGTCCTTCATTGCTGTTTATAATACAGCTAGATTGCTTGCAAGTAAATACCCGTCATTTAATCCTAATATTTATCTGCTAATGTAAACACCTATAAATTGTAAGTGACATTAAGTGATACTGGTCGATGTTTGTTTCTAAAACAGATTTATGAAGGTCCTGCAAGATTTCTTAACCTCTACATAGTTTCACCAGTAAAAGTTTTACTGTAAAAGTGCAGTCAAATCCGCCTGTTGTCTAAACATATGATGCAAATTCAGCCATCTGCAGAAAAGATGTTCCCTAAAAGTTGTAAATGACTTGCTCCACTTAAATAATTCTGTTTGCTTGTCTTCTTTGCACCTGCTGACTGTTTGTGACTACGGCTGCACACCTGCTGTAGCCTCGGAGGCGGGATTTCACTAACATTCGACTAAAGCGCTGCCTTTTCTGATAACACAGAACAGTCACAGAGTTCATGAGACAGAGGCAAGCACACTGTTAAAGTAAATATAAATGTCTCTCACAAAAAACTGTCTATATACCGGAATTTAAGGGTAGGCAATGTGGCAAAATATAATATCATGATAATCTAAATCAAATTCAAAAATTTTCAGGACGGTTTTAGGAACAATAATATTAGGTTTTTTTTAGCAAACTTGTGTTTGGACTGTAATTATTGTATCAAGTTAGACTGACTGCATCCTAGCAATACATTTGTCATGCAACTTTTTAATAAAAAACCTATTCATTTACATGCATGCCTATTTATAAACGATCATATTTCTGTGTTTCCCTAAGCTATTTTTTAACACATGCACGCACGCACACAATTCGATTCTATTCTAACTGGAGTGATCGAGGAACAGCCCTACTGTTTGATGTCGGTCTCAAATTACAAGCCATCCACGTGTGAGTATTTGGAAAATATTAAACACTGAGCCAAATTCACTGCAGTGTTGTAAGAGAAAACGAAGAAAGGAAGCAGAAGAGCCGCCTCATGGAATCATATGAGCGCGTTTCGATGAAGTATGCATGCAGATGTATTAGAGCTGAATGGGTTTTAGTACAAAACCGATGTAATCATATGCAAGATCACACAGTGTGACTGAGTAAGCATTCATATCCAGGTAAGTGTGTTCGTGCCTGCGTTTAGCGCGGTAATCTGATGAAAAAATGCAACAAATAAAAGGTAAAAAACAAACAAACAACTATCACAAAAGCGTTTAAAAAAGAAATGCAAATAGAAATGTTTGGTAACAGTAACTTGTCAAACAGGCCTCTTTAACCAATTAGATGATTTCAAACTTTTTTAAACTCCAGCCAACCGTGTGTGTGTGTGTGTGTGTGTGTGTGTGTGTGTGTGTGTGTGTGAGTGAGTGAGTGCGAATGAGAGAGAGAGAGCGCGCGTGTCGTCGGCCAGTCTTGCTGAGGGAAGCCATGGGAGAGGCATTAAGCCGACAGCTGGTGAGCCTGCTTGTGTCGGAGGGGGAGAGGGAGAATGCACTCAGCAGATGAAAAGGCCCTGCTGCCCCCATATCCCATCAGACCCCTGCTGGAGTCCCACATAAAGGCCTTTTGTCCTGCGAGGGAGAGGCCGAATAGAGGAACCACCGAGCCCTTCAAAGTGGCTGCAGCTCTCTCTTTTTGTCTATGTCTTTCCTTTCCTTTATCATTCTCTAAGCAAACGTCCACCCCACAGATGCATCTGAGCTCTGGACACAATGGGTTAAGCGCATAGCTCCAAAGGACACGACACCTTGAGACAACTTGTTGCTGACTAAGAAGTGAAAGCAGGTGTAGCGCTGATAATGTGCACTTTTTTTCCCCCTTTATAACCCATTCCAAAGTTCAGGCTGTTCATCATCCCAAGCCAAACACGGCAAACAACCTTCTGGGGAAGAAAAAAAAAAAAAACCACATTTGCAGGATTTCCACTATTTTGTACTTTCTTGGCTGGTTTTATGATGCAAAATGTCAGCGCAATTGCAATCAAGCGTGTGCTTGTAAGACCTGATTTTCATTTAAGGATCACACTGCACTTTATGTATCATAATACACACCATCATGAAAAGCACCTTCCACTACTGATCACATTTGATTAATGTTGAGTCTTGCAATGTTACTGCTTACTGTTTTTTTTTTTTATCACCATGCACACGTGGACGGGTAAAAATAATATATTACCCAATAATATCATGTCATGCTTCACCTCCTCCTACTTCCATTTCACCATCGAGCGAAAACGCTCAGTCCGTTTCACTCAGAAATGTGTCACGTTACGGACCAAAAATTGCATTATTTCCGTTTCACATTGTTTTTTAATTGTACTCTCCTTCCTTAATATGTGAACATGAACAGAATGTGGTATCTGGCACTTCATGCTGTGTTCCATGGTCTAAATATGACAGAAGCTCACAGCAAACAGATGGTTATGAACCAAGAACTGAAGATGAACACGGCCATGTGTCTAGAACCACAGTTCATGCAACCCATTTTGCTCAGTAGCTTCGGTCAGTGGTTGCCAGTCCTAGAGCTCCTGCACAATACAGACCCCATGTTCAAACACGTCCAAGTGAGCTCATGAAGGGCTCGATAAGCTCGATCATTAATAACATGACTCAAATGTGTTAGAGTGAAAAAACACTCCAAAAACACTAGCCTAGGCTAAACTTACGGATTTAGATAAGAGGGTTTCAGTCGTAGCTTTACATGTACTTATCGAGCCAAAGTTGCAAAGTACAGCAAAATCCAGCAAGATTACAGTCCACTGGAGACAGCAGTTAGTCTGATTATTTCATTTCAGTGGCTACTCTCAGATATCAGCTTACACACTGATACTATGGCTGGGCAATTTGACAATAAGATACCGATATCGTGATGAATTACGTCCCAATACACGTGTTTCCACTGTTCTTTTTTTTTTTCTTTGGCTGCGTTTATGATGCAAAATGTCAGAGCAATTGCAATCAATTTTGGAAACTTGATTTGGAAACCAATGGAATTTTATTTTATTTTTTTACCAAATAGTATAAAATTACAACTCATGGATCATTATACACACCATAATGTTAAGCACCTGCCACTACTGAGCACATTTTGAATTCTAGTCAGGTTGCGTATCGCATTTATTATCATGTATTGAACTTATGACACACAATAACAAGCAGCTGATTGGATGTTCAAATCTATTTGTGTATCAATTGTTTGATTTTCTCCCTTTTTCTTTTTCTAGGTTGAGTCTTAAATTTTCCAGACGTTTTCGTCATTTTCAAAAAGGTCATTAACCGTTTCATTAAAAAGGAAAGCATGAAATGCGATATGCATTATCGTGTAGGCAATACGAGAATATCTAAAGACAACGGATTTAAATCCTTAGTACCTTGGATCTCACTTTGACAACATCCATACTACATTTCCAAACGTTTTCGGAATTTCAATACCTTGCCGGGCCTGGAAACAAGTGCCTTTAAATTCCTTTTCCAGACTCAAGAACGCAGATAATGTAATTTTATAGACATTTAATAAAAATGTCATTACAAAAATCATGGTTTGTCATATACTTTTCTAAATGTGGCTCTACAGTTTTGCCTAAATGTCATGATACATATCACGCCACATGTCTTAAAGTATTGTGAAATGACGCTGTGCCGTATTGCCCATCCCTAATTGCTGCCATTATTAAGAGTATACATTATAGGCAAAGCCTCTCATCATTCTTTCTTTAGACTGTCGCCTACTTCCCCAACTCAAGGCTACTGACCTGGAAGAGGTGACTCTGTTAGAACTGCTAGAGAAGAACAATACTCACAAGGGGGTGAGAAACACTGGCCAAAAGCACTCGGGCCACTGCTGGGGGTTGTACTCTGTTAGTGTAATCAGGGCTGAACTGGAGAGAGGGGGTTATATATAAGCTTTACTCCACCACACAACGAGTTCAGAAAGCCTAAACTACGCTGCGGTGGAGTGGGGGGTGAGTGTTGGGGTGTCGAAGAGGACCCTCGCTCTCTCCACTCGGTGACCCCCTCCATCTGTCACCAGTGCAGCACCGTCTATCCCCATGGCAACAGGGTCACTCGGCTTGATCGTATAACATGACTGCTCATCTCGATGTGTGCATGCTGTGCATTTAGGAGCATAAATGAACAGAAAAGGTTTCAGATCGAACACCAATGATCGAAATCTGCTTGCCGGAATTATTCACATCATCGGGCGGGCAGCTGAAGATACTCTCAAGACTGGACTGTCTGCGCAAGACATAAATCTAAGTGGCGAGACTCAGCAGGGAGCCCTTCACCTCTACAGGCTGCCTGAATAACATGAGCTACACGGGGGACAGGGGAAGGAGGGGGAGGACCATGGGTTTCGGACAAGTCCCATGAAAACTTGCATTAGATCATATATACTGAGAGACAGCGAAAGTGAAAAACGAGAGTGAAAAAATCTGGAGTGCTGCACAAAGTTTCTTGAGTAACAGGATATTTCAGACAGAAGTCTTACATCTGTGCATGCAAAGTGCTTCTGAAGCTGTAAGAGGTCAAACTCAGCAGCGCTTTAGAAGCGTTTTGCATGTTCAAAAGCACTTTCAACAACGGAGAGTCCCATTTCTACATGTCAGATTAAGCCTTGCGTGTGCCGTGAGCAGCTCCATCTTTAGGTTACACTGAGTGTTCGTAAATGTGTGACAGATCAAGTCTCAATAACAAGAATAACATTACAATCATCAAAACAATAATATCGTATTATCAATCTTGCCCATATTGTGTAGCCCTACAATAGAAATAGAGGTATGATATAGAGCCTTAGCAGTACAGCTGACCAAGGTACCAGCATTTAATATACTCACGGCATTGATTCAATATAGCGTATCAGTATCAGCCTGATACTGGCCTGAAACGCTGGATCAGCATCAGATCAGATTTAAATATTTTCTGATTCGATCCATTGACATATTTTATGCCGTGAGCACGTGTGGTACTTAAACACAGGATACAACTTATCCTAAAGCCCACCACCATTGTGGCTCTAAAAATGTTCTCGTGTTTCTAAGAGGATGGCAGTATTGGATATCGAGCAATACTCAATGCTCTGATGTTGGTATCGTATCGAAAATGAAAATTGCGTGGGATCGGTGCATCTCTAATATACTCTGATGCTCACGCCATAGAAGGACAAGATCCAAATATCTCAAGGAGACAAGTGATCACAAAGACTCTCATGGCAGTGACCATCCATCAAGATTCAGACAACCAACAAACACTGGCAAAGAAAAAACTCTGGTGGATGTTCTCCAAGCAAAATCCCCAGGCTGTTATTAGAACCTTTTGCAAAACAGCAGCATGGGTAACATTTTATTCAGCAATACAACACAAGATGTTCTGGAGATGACCCGTCATGTTACTTTGCTAACAGGATCACATTGCTGGTTTTCTCGTCACAATGGGACAATTGGATCACATGGGTCTGAAGCAGCCAGCTCAACGCTGGAGCTTCTGCTTCCCAGAATGGAATGTGTAATGTTGCGATGTGAATGGAGGTTATGTTCTGCTTCTCAGCGTTGGCTCGTACGCGTTAGCTCACACCAAAACAGCCCAGTGTCTCATGGGACGCATTACAGTGACAATGGAGTACATAGCGCTGAGCGCAACAGCTGTGAAATGGCGCCAAAAGGGGCTCATGAGCTTCCTCTGGCCTTCTGTCAGTCACACACAAATGCACAGCCCCTAAGCTTTACGTTATTTGCTTAAATCTTAAATGCAAACAAAGTACAAGAAGGTAAAATTTGAGCAGCAGCTCGGTAAAGCGGTAAAGTGTTAGGCAGCACAAATTGCTTATACAAGAAAAGCCTTTCTTGGTTTATATTCCTGCACAAATGTGGACACGTTCCCAAGGTGCTAAGCAGCAGAGAAGGGTGGGCACCTGTCACAGAGACACTATGAGCTCTTGGTGGGGGTCTTGTTTCCCCTCCCCTCCACACGAGGGATTAAATGTGCAGGCCGTCTGCACGGCCTCAACAGATGTCTGCCTCAAATCTCACAACCTGCATACGAAGCTAACCAGCCAAAGGCATTACAGTCTTTCATGAGATTTTCATCACCGATACACCAACTATAATCTAAAATATAACTTATAGTTCTATTATATTATAGGTCCCCTATGGCCACAGCAGCCTAGTCAATGAACGGCAGATTCAAACAGGGTTGGAAGAATCTTCTTGTGTACAGTTTCAACAAAGCTAGTGTTCCAGCACCATTTACTAGAACCAGCAACTGCAAATCATGTTGACATAAGTCTCTTCTTCTTAAAAAAAAAAAAAATTCCAGTTAAGTTACATTTGAAATTCTGAACAGCACGTAAATTTATAATTACATTTTCACATGAAGTTTTTTTTTTTATATTGTGTTGTAAATCTTAGCCTTTACTATTGATGCTGACTGTAAATTTATTCGTCAATCATGCAAACTGTATAGACGTACGGCTTGCTTTGTTGGTTGAAGCCAGCACATGGCATTTCTCAGAAGAAAAGTGTTTTCCAACCAAGACTTCAATTGAGGTTGGCTGTAAAACGGCTAGCTTTAATCACGTCAGCGTCGACATCAACAAACAGAGCATGGAAACAAAACAAAAAAGGGGTTCAGAACACTGATAATAATCCTGTCCTACATCTGAGAGCATTTTAAAATCACACACACATTCAGGCTTTTTTTTTTTTTTTTTTTTTTTATGGGAGAAAAACTTCTAGATTATTAACAGTCCTCCAAGAGAGGGTTGTGCCACCAAATTTGGCTGAAAGACGCGCAAAAAAAAAATCTGTGTATTGATCAACTGCCGAAAAAAAGAGGATGCAAACATTCCTTAGGAGGCCTGGAAGGAAAAAAATGCTAGAGATAAAGAACACATAAAAGATGATCATAAAGTCATAGTGCCAGATTGGTGAAATTGAAGAACAAAAGGGAAAAAAAGACAAAAGCTCATTAGTCTGTAGGCAAGCACTAAAAAGAACAAAAAAATTAAATCCCTTTCATATAAATCCCAGAAAAGATATCAATAAACTCCTTGACAATTCACTCAAAATGCAATTCAATGACGAACAGGCGTTCCTCTCAACCAACCAGCTTTTGAGTCATTTGCTTTCAAATACAATGTAACCTCACTTGTTATAAACAAATTCATGCCGACCCAACATTGGCCTCCTCCTCCTACGCTTCTGGCTCCCAAGTCTTCAATCAACAACCTCCATGTAGCGCACTTTAGGGTAATCAACAACCTGTAGTCTTTTTTTAGTCTAGGGCGTATTCTGTAGTCTTATTTTATAACGTGTAGGGGGTATTCTGTAATCTTATCTTAAAATGATTGTTTTTTTTTAATGTCACCATTCATACCGGTATAGCATAGTGTTAATAGTCAATGTAACTATTTCAGATTTACTCATCACCCTTCTCTGCTGCAGTTGTATTACTATACAGAATGTTATAAGACCGTAAAAGAGCTACCAGAGTTCACAAGACACAAATCCCATATGAAGGTAGTTACACACTAGTAGAGTCAACTGTTAGGTTGGTTTTGTAAAACGTTCATTAACAGTCAAACAAAAATGACCAAACACACTTCATGAAGCTTAATAAAACCTAATAATAATAATCGCCACCCCAGTGAGCTCTGATGAAAACCACGATTGAGCAACATGGGGGGGGAATAAAAACTACATTTGAGTCAATTTATTTTTACCTACAATGAAACACAGAGTCCATGTATGCCTACTTGAAACAGAGTAAAAAGATGAGCTCACTGGAAACCTACAAAGAAATGGTCTAAAAAATGCAACGATCTATTTTTAATTTTCGAGACAACACCAATATAAAGTCTTTGAGCATCGGCCGATACCAGATACTGATCCGATATCCACATCCTCTTAGTAATCAAGCCGAATGTCTGCAAGCTTCTGTTGCCAACTTATGCAAAATGGCACGTCACAGGCGTGATGGCGCCGCGCTTTGTGTCCGGTGTTGACGTGCATAATGTGACGCATCAGTCACCATCACACGCGTATCGATCCAGTTTTTCTAGCCAGTCTCGGATTGGATCAATACAACCCCTACTATGGGTGTAACGGCATACTCTAATAGGGAAATTGAAAACAATTTATGCTAGATCAACATAAATAACACCGACATTACAAAACAAAGTGCTTTAAAATATGCTAGAAGATTTTTTAAACTGGCCACTCTAGTTTTTAATTCCAAAAATTAACATTTGAAAATCTAAAAAATGCTTCTACATTATTTTGATCAATGCTAAGAATAATCGTTTTAACAAGACCATTAAAAAAAATAAAAATTCTAAACCAGATTCTTTGGTTTAAGAAAAATATTCTCTCAACAAATGAATTTAATGTCATGCCCTACCGGGGTACATCATCATACTGTTTTTCATACCTCGTTTCCCTTCCTGAGAAGTGGTTTAGAGACTGCTACTCGTCCTTTGACACCGCTACTAGCTAGCCTTCTTTTAACACTACTTTAGCTGATTGGAGTCTCTCGTTCTTTGTTCAGCACATTCTGTAACTGTGATGAAGTTGCTGTTCTCTCTCTCAGTGAACAAAGCTTTTTGTATTGCTCTTCTGATGCTGTGCTCACTTTTGGTCTGCGCCTGATCGTGCTTTGGATACGACTGATCCGGTTTCAGCAAAGCGTTTTAGAGTGCCATACAGTTGCAATGATAAAAAAGGTTTTACACCAAAATATGGCTTATTAACAGTATAAAAAAATTTTAAGTTGAAAAGTCATATCTACCTTAATCGTATTGGGGGGGGGTCAAAACTCAATATCTTAAAATCACAGAATTGTCAGATAGATCCTCATAATTCCAAGGTGTCGAAACGTCTAAAATAAAGGCAGTACTCTTAAAACCTTAAAGCTTCATAAAACAAATGAGAATGTACATTTTGTTCTGAGAATCTAAGCCTATTTCAGCTTCGAAGAACATTAAAGATGGCTAAATCTGTCATTTTTAACAGTTAACAGTTTTTTGTGTATTTTTGGATGAAGTGCAATGAATAGAGCTTAATTCTCCATAATGGAGGATGCTCAGCGAGTGCATATTTCATGGGAAATTAGAGGAACAAACCCTGGTCTCTGTGACGCCCCAGATTTTTTGAACAGAACTGAACAGAACAACTGATGTGAACCACTAACATCCAAGTAATCAGAGCAGGAAATCATCTCTACTTCTACATCTACATCTGTCAACTCTGAAAGTCAGGTGGGCATGGGGGCAATTCTAATTAGCATATTCATGAATATTTATAGATTCTTGCATTCTTTGTGAGGTAAAAGGTGTACAGATGTACCTAGGCCATTACATATTTTAAGCATAATTTACATATTGAACAATTTACTCTTCAGCATAGGCTGTTTTTATTACAACCTCATGGGTACTTTAAAATTACTTTATATATATATATATATATATATATATTTGCATTCAGAACACCACCTGCCTTGAAAAAAAAAGTGTTTTGAATTGATCTCAGTATACATAGGAGAAAAATGTATTTAGGAAAAATAGCTAGCAAGGTTTGCTGGTTTCCTCTCAATCATATCCTACACCATTTTGAAGCAGAGATGGTTTGTTGCTTCTGTACTGCGTTCACCGTGTTTGTATGTGTGTGGTGACACTGCTGATAAATGGTGGTGCCAGAAAAAAGGGGCTGTCAAAAGGGAACCGAAACTTTTCACATGCAGACAAAAGCGCTGTTTGATATAAAAGCCTTATCAACACAGTCATATGTCTACACTGAAAGATAAAGCAGCCGGCTCTCCAGGAAAAAATCCGAAGGACAAATGTCATGTTTGCTTTTAGATATAAAAAAAAAAAAAAAAAAAAAAAAAGACTGCAGGCCTACAAGAGGAGAAAAGTGCAGTAGAATTCATATCGGTGTTGAAATGTGGGAAGCTGCTTGTCAGAAATAGTCACATAGGGATTTAATATTGAGGTTTTCCTCAAAGGTCTACCAGGATTAAGGCGAGAATGAGGGATGACTCATTTTTTGCTTGCAGCAGAGGTGTTTTCCGAGAACGTTGGAGAAAGAGAGGTGTGCTGCAGAACGGGTCATGATCCAGACAGATCTTCCAAGAAGTAAAAGATCCCTGGGGTGGAACAAAAAAAATCTGTATGTAACTTCAAAAGGACCGCCAATGACAAGCATCGGAGATGTCTGGGAGCACAGCATCTTTCCAGAACAGCAGTGCTTAGGTGCTCCTTGGTGGATTCACTTTAAATTGCAGGGTTCCTTTCTTGAGAATGAGTAATCTCTAAGGAGGGGGACATCCTGTTTGCATGTGTGTGTGTGTGTGGGCTTGGGTGACTCATTGGCTCATGAATCCATCATTTACCTATAGAGCGGTCCCTGGGAGTTGATATGCTAGCTTATGTGGGCTTTCTGTGACTCACTGGTCTATCAGATGAGGTCAGAGATGGAAAAATGTGGCCCCTGAGTTGGCGTTCTGAGAACTATTTCACGTTATTTAAAGAACCCAAGGATCATCAGTGTATGTATCACCTTGTCGCGCTAAAATCAGAGTGCACCTTTAAATCAAGCTGACAGGTTTAAGGTAGAATGCATTGCACTTGGACTATGACTCAAGCAACTGGGTTTCTTTAGGGCAGATGAAACTCAATGAAGTCCAACTTCAGAGGCGCTCACGTCATTTGTCATGGAAAAATGATTACAAGCAACATCATGACATGTAGAAGACAATGGATATTTCTGATAAAACTGTTTTTCTTCCTGTCAGTGAATTTAAAGGTGCTGTTTGTAATCTTTTAAAGTGCTTCTAGAACTGTAATAATCTTAGAATTTTTAAAGATCCCTTAAAAAAAAGTGTGATTTGCCAAATTGCCATGCAAAGGATCTGGCTAGTTTTTTTTTCTCCCATTTCAGGCCTCTGTTTATATTTTTCCGGGCCAGTGATTGGTTCTCTATCAGAGCCAGAACAGAGCTGCTTAGCGCTGCCATTTTCCTTAAAAGACAATTCACAGTTTCCACAGAAAGGGTGTGGTCAGTTAAGGGGAAGGAGAAGGCTTGTCAGTGGTTTCCTTGCAACTGTAACTCGCCTCACAGACAGCAGATGGCTCTAAAAATTACAAACTGCTCCTTTAAAGTCATTGTAAAATCCATCGGATCTCAATCAACTGACTGGAAAATGTTTAATTGATAGTGTATGTTTTAGCTGACTGCTTTTTTGATGTGGATTTTTGTTATGATGTGTTCAAACTATATGTATTGCTGCTGTCTTAGCCATATCCGTGTTTTTCATATATCAAGATTTATATCTCAGTATATATATATATTTTTTAATTCATTAGTATGAATTGCATTACGGCAGAATATAAGAAATATGCTAATCCTACATGACGCTGAGAAGCTAGTGCATGCTTTCATAATCTCTAGATTGGACTATTGCAACATGTTACTGGCTGGCAGCCTTGCTGTCTTTTTTAGGAAGCTTCAGCTAGTTCAGAATGCAGCAGCCCACTTTCTTACCAGGAAAAGAAAGTCAGAGCGCATTACCCCGGTTCTATTCAAGCTGCCTATTACGTTTAAAACTCTAAATGGTTTAGCTCCCGCGTATCTTGCTGATCTTCTGAAGCAGTACAGCCCATTTTTTATCTTGTTAAATAGACTTTTCATGATTCATGGGACAAATACTATATTTATAGTCAATTCATTCGTGATTGTACATTGGTTATTTAATGTGCTTGATCATAAATACTTTTGAACTCAAAATTAAAAGTACTATATCAATAAAGATTATTATTATTATATTACAGTTGACTTCTATTAGAACTTTTTAAACCAAATGATTCTAGGCTCTCATGGTTAAGGAGCTGTTTCAAAAGAGCCAAACGTTCTCAAATGACCCACGAATGCACTCCATTGCAGCCAAGTATTTATGAATAGTATTTTCCAATGACGCCAGTGAAACCAATTCGATTCCACTTCACTCAATTGTACTATGAAGCTGCTGAGCTGGAATTGAGACTTTGTGGAGCAGGGATGTGAAAGTGTGTTCTTGTCCAATAACCCATTTCATTTAAGTACTCAGCAAATCATCAAGCCCATAATGTGTCCAATCATTTGGGTTAGATCAGGAACAACATTGAACAGTGCTGCCTCTAAAAAAAGGCCTGATGTAGAAGATAACTCTCATCATCTTCGCTCAGTGGACCCTCTTGTAATTCATCAGCACCATATATTAAAACATGTAATTGAGCTTTATGGCAAACAGCTCCACCTGGTGAAAATCACAATTCAGTGGGCATACATTACAGTACTTTCACATCCCTTTGGGTTTTGGTAAACAATTCATTTTATTTCATATTGCATTGAAAGCTAAGAGTAGTGCAGCATTCATTTCAGTATTTGTTAATTTCTGTTTATTCTACCCAACAATACTGAAATGTACGTATATTTAAATTATTACATTTTAAGTGGTGCATAGGAATTAGACCTATATTACAGAACTTAAGCAGTGGCAAGAAAAGAAACATTGTATAAAATATGGATGTTATTATAATCCTATATAGTTCATATATTTTCCCTCGATAAGTGTCTGTTCTAGTGATCCTAAATGCACCCAAGTCTTTAATCCTTTATTCTATTTATTGTTAGGAACACTGTTTCGGCCAAAATCTGCCTGTTCGGTCCCACCCCAATACTGCTCCTAAAATGTACTCTTTGGTTATAATGCACAGGAAAAGGAGGAGTAGCTTGCATTGAGTTAAGGGAACTATATGAAAACAAGTCATACTGTTAGATTTAATTCATTGCCAGCCTATATTAGCATTTTTGATCAAAATTGTTCTGTACAATTAGCCTTTACCTTAAAGAAATTATTCCTTATAGGCTCTTTAAAACCAGATTAAAATGGACTTGTTTAACCTGGCCTATTTGTAGTTATTGGGTCTTTAATTTTATTTAACTTTTTTTTTTTTTCATGCTGTGTAGTTATTTAAATATTTAC
>JAOUQW010000047.1:13357058-13377791 GCA_028565825.1 Olivaichthys viedmensis | reverse complement strand
TAGCACTTTTCATTTTGGGTTCAAAATCTCAAAGTGCTTTACATATAAAAAGATTAGAAAGTCAAAACAAAGTATTTGAATTTATACCATTTGCTACAACAAAAAAAAGTAAATAAACAAGTAATAAATAAAGTACAGTTTATTTTGCACATAAAAGTCTGTGTTGCTTGATGCAAATATCTTTTAGAGTTAGTTGAAATTGTCATCTGATCACACCATCTGACAATGCACAAAACCTTGGTGTAGTTCTGGACAACAAACTATCATTCTCTACGCATGTTGCTAACCTGACTCAGTCATGTAGGTTTCTCCTTTACAACATCAGGAGGATCCGGCCATTTCTCGCCACAGAGGCTACTCGGATGCTTGTTCAGTCCCTGGTCAACTCGAGACTGGACTACTGCAACTTGCTCCTGGCAGGTCTTCCCCTGAGTGCCATCAGACCCCTGCAACTGATCCAGAATTTTTCCCAAGTTCTCCCACATCACCAAGTTCCCTTCTGGCTTCCTGTAGCTGCCTGCATCAAATTTAAAACACTGATGCTTGTCTACAAAGCAAAAAACGGAACAAGCCACCACCTACCTGAAGACTGTGATCAAACCTCACTCTGTGGGCCCCCAAATGGCACAACAGAAAAGCATTCGCCCTATCGCTGGGGGATTGCAAGTTCGAATCCTGACGACGCCACAGCCATCTGTGGCCGGGAGCATAATTGGACCTGCTCTCTGGGTGGGAGGGATGGCATTACTCTTTCCCCTGTTGATTCTGGCGACACTAGCCAATCGTGGGCGTCAGTGAACTCATGCATTACGGAAGAGGGCAGTTGGCACTTTCCTCCAAGTGCATTCAGCTGCGTTGTGACGTTGCATGAGCAACAGTTCTAAAAGATGTGGTATTTGGCTTCATGTGTCTCGGAGGAAGCACGTGTTAACACTCACCCTCCCCGATTAGTAGCTGTCGTGCGATAGGGGAGAACTAGCTAGAGGGTGGGAATTGGCAATGGGAATAAAAATAAAAATAATTGCCCTCGCTCTGTACCCCGTTTCCATCGAGCCAAAAACACAGCTCAACTTGACTCGCCATTCCTAAAGACACAAGGATGACATGCCTCAAGACTCTTTCCAGGCGGTGGATTGAACTTTGCAGACCCACCTCTTCATTAAACATTTAAACGAGCACTAAACCTACTCTGTAAAAAGAAAGAAAAAAAAGAAAGAAAAACCTAGACTTGTACTTTTTTTGTAGCTGTACTAACTCCCACACTAAATCCCTGGTCTATTTATACTAGCGTGAGGATGTGTTTTTTTTAATGGCGACTACAAAGCACTTCCATGTGTTGCTCTGGATAAGGGCGTCTGCCAAATGCTGTAAATATAAATGTAGTTTGCAACTTTTCAAAAATGTTCCTATTTGTATTACACTGATGGGCAAGAATAAAACATGGTTGAGTATTCTCTAATCATCAGCAATGGCATACTGATCATGAGATATCAGTGCATACCAAACATTTATTCTGTGAAACTGTTTTTAGCATAAACTTGGGTTATACTGATAAAATATTGGACGTAAAAATCACCCTCAACTTTATAGATTTTATACAATTAAATCCTTTTGGGATTTAATCATATAAAAAGTGCAAAAACCGTCAGTGGAGTGGTATTGCCACATTCTTTTAAGAAAAAGGCATGAGCTGAACATTTCATTGGAAAATCTGATGTAGTATTGAACATGTCACAAGCAAGTGTTATTGCATCATAACATATAGGAGCCAATCATGTTCTAATATGCAAATGCAGGCCAAGCAAATGTCTTTGGTTAATACACAGGCTTACCAGTGGAAGGGGGTGTGCGCACATAGGGTTGAGGTCATTTCCAATTTGTATATTTATAAAATCTGGATTTCTTGACGAGGGTAAAAGTGTAGCTTAGTTTATCATTGTATGTATTCATCAATGCAGAAAAACGGTCATGGTCTTTAAATCACTTTTTGGGTGGCCTTAAAACCTTGGTCAGGAAGTAACTACCAGTTTTTGATGTTATATGAACAAGACTTACAACAACATTTAGAATACTGCATCTATTTGTACACGTGTAGGCGCTAGCTGTAACCTTGTTTTAGCAATTCCTGATTGGGGATTTAAAATTTGCTTTAAAAGGTTTCTTTTATACTAAATGATACTTCTAACTCATAAGCTACAAGCTGTAAAAAAAAGGCTGGAGTCTGTATTTGCATAGTGCAGTACAGAAATCAAGTCCTATGCAAAAATGCTATACATGGAACACACCTGACTTTCGTAAATATTGAATATTTAGATTTTGACAATTAACTGAAGTCTTGATATACTTTCAGAATTTGTGACTCCTTAAAAGGTGGGGTCAGTGATTTTTAAGTCAGAACACTTTTTGTAATATTGAAGTTCTTTTCACATTTTGGCAGCTGTAAATAAATGATCTGCTCAGAGTAAAAACTCCAGTCTCTGTAAACGAAATAAAAAACAAATGATGAGGACCACCAACATCCAACCAATCAGGACAAGGAGGTCTGTCAATCATGTTGGCTGTAAATTCAGTTACTCCCTCTTGCACTAGTATTGAGTTGTTCTAGCCCTGGCAGCACACGTGCAAGTGTTTTGGGGACGTGGCTTTGGAGGGGACACTGCGGGTGTGTATTTGTTTGGATTTTGAATTTCAAAACTGCTAGCTTTGCCTAACTTTCTCTACAATCACGGACTATACCTTTAAGCGCAGAACCTGGATTTTGAGAACAATAAAGCTACAGTTCTGGCTCTGAATTTAATAGCACAGTGTATACAGTCCTCGTACTGTATTTTCATGAATCACTGAACGGCAAAATGGGACGGAGCTGTATTCCTCCCCTAAAGTCAAGGTCTCCATCTAATGTTCAGGCACGGGAACTACATGCCACTGCAAGTGTCATATCAAATATTAAACTCACTTACAATATATATACCCAATTAATTAACATCAGTAATTATATAATTCACATTGAGCACGAGATTAGCCGTCTCTACGGCAACATTCAAGGCATTGAGCTTGGCAGTGAACGAGTCTAACAGTCCTGGTTGAGTGTCAGATATCTTGACGGGTGCTGGGAGGAAGGAGTGATATGCTGTCTTTAGAGGAATATTTAGAGAGATCTTCTGCAGATCTGGCCTTTCCTTTACTAGGCCACAGCTGCAAGAGTGAAGGGTTGTGGTCTGGGAGTGTGTATCCTCTTCCGTGACCCAGCAATGAGCGTGAGACAAGTCCATGAGGAAGTGCTGGTCATCGTGGTCTAAAGAAAGAGCCACAGACTGCAGAGAGCAGCAGAACGCCTCTGTACCGAGGATGAACTCCGAACGTGAGCACTTTAAAGCCAAGGCTGCTTCAGTGGCCTTAGACTCGCTCTGTGGGGAATATAACAGACCAAAAATATATAATATGTAAATGCATAGAACAGCTGAAGGGGAAAAGAATTCACAAAGTTTCTTGAGTAACAGGACATTTCTGTCAGAGGTTTTCCAGAAGAAAGCGCTTCTGAAGCTTGAGAATCATTAACTATTTTGACTTTCTAGAACTTCAGAAGCACTTTGGTCAGAACATGTGTGTTGGAAGGCATTTTTGATTGAAACTGCTCTTCCCAAACCTTTATGTTAAACACAAACAGGTGCTCACCGTGTATCTCATGTAAGCAGACAGTGTTGTCTCTGTGCAGCCTCCTCCTATTAGTGCATAAGGCTCCTTAAGAGTCAGTCTCAGTACATGCTCTGCCTTCTGACATGTCACCTTTAAAGCAGCAGAATAAACAATGACATCAAGACAAAGCCGAAAAAAATTAAACTTGATATTGTTATTAGCTTTACTTGAACATACGGTGCTTTCATAAAGTATTCAGACCAGACCCCTTTACTTTTTCCTCAGGCCACGAGAAACAAAATTCTATGGTTTGATGAAACCAAGATTGAACTTTCTGACCTAAATGCCAAGTGTTACATCTGGAGGAAAACAGACATTGCTCATCATCTGGCCAATTTCACCCCTATGGTGAAGCACGGTGTGGCAAATCATAGTACAGAGACATCCTTGAGGAAAACCTGCTCAACAGCACTCAACAGGACATACAGGACCTCAGATTGGGGGTTCACTCTCCAACATAATGACCCGAAACTCATAGCCAAGACAACACAGAAGTGGCTTCGGGCACAAGTCTGTGAAGTGGCCCCATTAATTAATTGGCCAAACTCAATTAAACATATCTGGAAAGATCTGAAAATAGCGGTACAGTGACACTCCCCTTCCAATCTCACAGAACTTCTACAGTGAGAAATAGGAGAAGATTCCCAATTCCAGGTGTGGCAAGCTTGTCACATCATACCCAAAAATACTTTAAAAAGTCTAAGGTGCTTCAACAAAGTACTGAGCAAAAGGTCTTAATACTTGTGTAAAGAATCCATTTACGAGTGATGCTGTAAAGTAAGAAACGAGGAAAAGGTGAAGAGGTCTGAATACTTTCTGAATGTGCTGTTAACTGTGTTTCTAATACTCCAGCATTGATTAACCTTAAGCTCATCTAACATCGTTTCGTTCCTGTGGCAGAGCACCATGGTGTTAATGGCTGGCTCTCCAAATGAAAGGACCTGGAGAAGCTTTTTAGATCCAATGCTGTGGAGATGGAGTCCCCCAACCTGTCCATATGCTTCGGATGGGACTGGGGAGCAGACAGACGCCATAATCAGAGCGCCTGAAATACACAAAGGAATCAAGAAATGTATGTAAATGGGGTGTGTTTTATACACTTCATAAGCACTGACAGATTACAGTTGACACTTATCAACTTACTTAACTCACAACACCTGTTTTTGTTTAATCCACTTATCAAAAATACACCACATTGAGATGGTGCTTCGCATTTTATATTGTTTTTATTTTGTTAAAATGTTTTCACATTCATGGTTATTGGAGGACTTCAACAATAAGTGGGACAAAAGTACACAAATGATTTTTCCAATTAATCAATTAATTCCTTCTTTCATTCATTTAAAGTTAGCACAACAGAATATATTTGAAACTGTTTGTAGGAGTCGTTTATAACGTTGAATGGAAATATTAAAGAAGTTCTCCAATAACCATTAATGTGACATTTTAACACAGTTAAAGAGTCTGTGGCTTTCCACTGGAACTGCGCTACATATGTCATTGTGAAAAGGTCATGTGGTTGCAGGATGAGGTTTTTAGGGCAGCATGCCTACAGAGAGAGACATTAGCGTCTCTATCCGAAAATCAGACATCAGATCTGAGAACAGTACAAAATCTGTACTTCTGAGCAGTGAAAGTAAATAATATGGTCCTGCACATTTTGGTGGTCCGTAATATTAGCAGCCATTTTGTTTAAGTCATTAAGTCAAATCATTACTCTGTATAGCCTTTGAAAGCCAAGAAACATCAGGCCATCTTGCAGGACCAGATGCACCCTTCAGTGCAAACACTATTCCTTTATGATGACTCTAGCATTGCAATATGATAATGCCCTCAAACACAAGGCTTAACAAATAAAAGAGTAATCATAAAGTTTTATGATTACTAGTCAAAGTCAAGTGGTCTCTCTGGCCTACCAAAATGTCCGACCAAAAGAAAAATTGAACCAGAACCTTTTATGAGGGGATTTCTTTTTACCAATGTTGATAATCTTCACTACAAAAGCTAGCCAGCTAGCTAACATGACCCAACCACACAGTATTTCTTTTAACTGCTATTCATAAATGTTCATAATATTCACTGCTAATGTTAGCCAGCTAGCTAACATGGGCTAACCTAACAGGATTTCTGAAGGGATTTTTTTTTACTCACTCTTCACTGCTAAAGCTAGACAGCTAGCTAACATGAGGCACCCAGACAAGATTTTTTGAGAGGAGTTTAAACTTGTATTCATAAATGTACACAATATTCACTGCTAATGTTAGCCAGCTAGCTAACATGAGCGACCCAGACAGGACGGTTTCTTTATACTCCTAATAAATGCTGGTCATTTCACTGCTAAAGCTAGCCAACTCACAGAATTTCTGAGAGGATTTTTAAGTCATATTTGTATGTGTTTTGAATCATCCCTGCTAATACTAGCTAGATGGCTAACATAAGATTGCAGCTTAAAATGCAGTAATAAAACTATGCCTATTTAGAAATGCACCACTCAAAGACATGGCCACCAAAAAACCTTTCTACAAAGAACTGAAGGCTTTTCTTCTTGATGGCTGACCAGTATCCTAGTACGCACATTTCAGGACTTCATAACAGACAAAAACGACCGTTATGAAACTATAATTAAAGCAAAAGGCGGTACAACTCCTTATCAGGTACAGTATTTGAAATGATATATATATATATCGCTGTTTGTTTTTGTAAAACATTATGGTTTACTACTGGCTTTGGGCTCAAACATACACTAGCGTTCAAAAGTTTGGAATCACTGTTTTCACTAATATAAACTCCAGTTTGTTTCAGATCCATCTATAAAATGATTGTAATGTGATTTGTGTTATGCACTTAGGTTGTAAATCATTTGTAGAAAGCTGTAAAACATTATGTGTCCAGAATGACGACTCCAAAATGACTATGCACGTTTTATAGCACCAAGAGTGATGTTAATATAAACATCAATACCCACAATGCCTTTTTTTGGAAAGCGGTGATCAAATCTTGAAGTGGATACTTAAATAGTGTACTGAGAGTATCTATGTAGAGTCATTTCTCCTTTATCATTACATTTTTATCATTTCACTTTAAAATGTTAAATTACTTCAAAAGAAAACTTTAAATACCAAACCTCTAAAGATACCTTTTTGGTGTCTGGTTTATATTAGAACTACCACATTGTATAAGAGTTTAGTTAATAGAATAATGTCTGTTCATAAAATATGACTTGTGATCCCACACTTTTGAACGCTAATGCAAGTCCCTTTCCATTATAAATATTCCTGTGCTGTGGCTGTAACACTGGTTTTATTGGCTGTTTTTCCCCCCAAAGACAATGTAATAAGTAGCAAAAAAAGACAAAAATGACTTCAACCTGTCATTTGGGAAATTGGCTCCATGAGGGCAAGTCCAAGCCTCTCGATGACCACCAACCCACGTTCCTTCAAGTAGTGCTGCAGCACCGGGTGAATTACCTTCTGACACGCAAACACTCCCACACCATCCCTAACCACTTGCTCGCCAAGCTTCAACAGATGATCCAAGACGACCACCTCTGGATTTACTCCCATGTGGATCTCCAAAGCTGCCTCTCCAATTTCAGAGCAGTCACCTGACAGAGATGTGCCAAATAACACGATTTTATAGGGACACTGATTAAGGTTCTTTAGATCTACGGACTGCAGAATGGGCACTTCGACTAGCAATCCAGGGAAAACAGCAGAATTGCTCACGGTCTGTCCTTCCAAAGCCACAATCAGTGTCCTTCCAAACCATGTCCTCTTTGATGAAGCAGAAGGAACGGACTGAAGGAAGGCCTGCACGGTCAGAGAGGCAATATATTGAGACTCATCAGGGTTGAGCATGCAGGCAGGTTTGCTACTGATCACAGTATGAGCTAAAGCCATGAGCAATCGAACGCTGCCGAAGTCCACCTGAACCTTACAACCACAGTCGTCTGTAGTGAGATACCTGTTGCATTCTTCTAACAGGTGATTATACACTCGACTTGCCACAGCAGACCCGAGACCCAGCCTCTTGGTATTTTCAATGAGGCCAATGCAAAGGGATCCTGTGAACAAGAAATGAAATGGGAGAATAACTTAAGCATATGTTTCACTTCAATTCAGTCACAAGGATTGGTGCTACTTTTAATATGTACTGTTAGTTGAGGGAAGATTTTCTGGCTGCAGGATGAGCCTTTAAGGCAGTTTGGAGGCATTCATGTCATGGTTCTGAGCCACTACGCAGTTGAAGACAAGTGCTCTCTGATCTAACGATCAAGTGACCTAATAACTAGGAGAAGTGAATGTAAACGCTGAGGATAAGGTTCTTAAGAATGGAGGTTCTTAACTAATATACTAATACACTGCTCATTGTAAATGTTCTGGAGGCTTGTTCTTTCCTCAGGTTTATGAGCCTGAATAGAGATGCGCTGGTCCGATACGATACCAATATCAGAGCGCCGAGTATCAGCAGATACCTGATACTAATCCGATACCAACATCCTTTTAGTAACCAAGCCGACTGTCCACAAACTCGTATTGCCAACTTATACGAAACATCAGAGGCGTGATGGTGGTGTGCTTTAAGATGATGTGTCCTGTGCGTACATGCAAGATTTTGCGTTGCGTCAGTCAACATCACACACAGCATAAAACACGTCAGTGGATCTGATCGGAAAATATTCCAAATCCAGCATCACCCCAAAGTCACACCACCAATCACACCTAATTCTGCCTTATAATAAGCTTGGGAAATTCTCCATTACCTCCATGTTTCCCCACACAACAATCATCGGTCAAACCAATACAGCGCCCGACCATTGCTGCGTCTTGAATTAGTTCCTCATTTACTATATAGTGCACCATTTGAGGTGCAGCCATTTTAGAGTGCTTTTATAGTTAATAATAAAATTATAGTCCCTGGATAATGCACCGTAAATCCAGTGTACAACTCATGTACACTACTTTAGCACCAAGTACCACAATGCATAGAGATTTCTTTTGGCTTGAAATGTACTTGGCAGGATGGATACCTGGGTCAATAAAAAAATTTAAAAAAAAAAAATAATAATTTTTTTTTTTTTTTTTTTAAGCCAACAGGCACTCTTTAGTGGTGTATTTAATACAGAAAAGCACTTTTAATAACGGTGTATTTTTTATGGGTTCACGTCGCACCGCTCGAGTGATTAATGTCATGAAACTGGTGCGCGGTGTGAATTCAGCCCAGTGTCCCTACGTAGTGCTCGATATAGTAACTAGTGAACGAGTGCGTGAGGGTGCGAAATCAGACACGGCGCGTGCCTCATTAATAAACACACACACACAAGCACTGCGAAGCGCCACGACCTGTTAAATGAACTAAACGCGGTTATTAACAAATACCTGTAAATAAGCCGCAGTCGCTGAATCTCGCCGTGTGGTTTTTAATGGCTGACGCGAGCAGTCCGAGCAGCGGCTCTGTGAACGCGACTGCGCGGAGAAGCACGGCTGAGCTAGAAGTCGTCAGAGGCCGTCCGCCGACGTTGTTGTGAATTTGTTTTAATCTGCCACGTGGGCCGTAACACGAGGAGAGCACGTGCCGCGTTACAGTTAGCGTTCGGCGCAGCGCATCACGGCGAAGCGGCTCATCCGTGCACACAGGCGGCCGTTTCTTACAGACGCGAGACATCGCTTCACAACGGCTTTCAAACCAACAAGCACCTGTGACTATTAGCGATCAGCTGGCACGTGCATATAAAGCCACTGACGCGTTATAACGGCTGAACTAGAAAGACTGGGTTCGAGTTAATTAACGCAAGACGTGCAACACGTGGGCGCTGAAATGGAGGACTTTGAACATCGCCAGTTATAAACGACAAATCATGCGTTTGACTCCGGGACCATAAAGACGCATCCGAAAAATATCTAAACACGAATTGTTATGTTTTATACCTCTGTCTTACCATATGTTAAAAAAAACCTACTACTACTACTAATAATAATAAAAAATAAATAAAAATACTTGCCGATAATGACCAGGCAAAAATTAGGGCTGCCCCCGGGGCCATGATAACACGTGACAGCTTTCAAAAAAAGCGCGGGAAATGTGTTTCACTCTCGAGATAATTAACGGAAATAAATGAGCTGTACACGGTTTTTTTGGTGTAAAAAGAGTGTTTAAAAAAAAAAATAAAAATAAAAAAAGTGACTTAATTCATGTCCGTTTGAGCCAATACTGTAAACTTGAATAGCTTATGCTAATGTGTTATCCCAATTACTGCCTTCAGAGCTGCTCAGTCTTGCAGTCTGTCCTTGTTGCACACTGAATGTTTGTGTCCTTTCCTAAAGCAGTTAACCACGTTCTGTGTGGTGGAGTTTTGGAGTGAACATGATGAATGATCAACATAAACATACAAAAGATCAGTATATACTCAGGAGACGTGACCCCATCATGTTTAATAAGAAATGAGTTAGCTTCTAGACAATGGTGTAACCTAAAATGTGGAAAAAACAATATAACTAAAGGCCTTGTGTCCTGTGGTTTTACTGCGTCTCTGACCTCGAGAAACAACGGAATAAAGTCGAGGAAGGGCGCTGAGGCACTCACTGATACTGGCTTATCTTAAAAAGCAACATACCAGGTTGGACACAATGGTGGGGAAAAAATAAGAATTAGTTTCAGGCCAATTATTTAAAAAATAAATAAAGAAGAGATAAGGGCGAGGGATGAAGTCTCATTCGATCCTCCGTTACTCAGGAGGATATATAAAAAAAGAAGCCCTTCATTCAGTTCCTCGGCTCTCTCCCCGGGGACAACAGCTTTATTGTGGTGTCTTTTCCATCCTCAATAAACTTATCCATTTTTCTGCTACTCTTGGTGTTGATTGATTTATCTTTCAGGGCCTGAGGGCAAGTGTCATTTTTCACGACATCTACATCTTTCTTTCTGGGAAATGGTGAAAAACAGCACCGTAGCTTTGGCTTCTGCCACACCGGATATACAGTACTCTGCTGGCCTTCTGCTGAATTATTAGAAATGGCTTACTATGCATACTACTCATAATGAAGTCTGTAAAAAAGCAGCATGTAGTACGTAAACATGAATATTTTCAGTACACCAAAGATACCCAGATAATGCACTACTCTGGCTATCTTCATGGTGTACTAGATGCTGTGTTGTTGTTTTTTTTAAGACAACGTGAAACGGAAATATTAATGCATTTTTCCCCTCGCAACGTGACGTATTTCCGAGTGAAACGGCATATTTGGGCGGGTGGGACTTTGGTTTTATCCATCGGCATTTGATCGTTTGTGAAAAGTTAATGAGTATCGCTGCGAGCGCGAGCTAACTCAGGGGAGAAGGAAGAGGTGAAACATGACATAAAATGATTGGTTATTATATTTTTGTCCCGCCCGCAATTCTACCGTGACGTAATAAAAAAATTTAGAGGTGAGAAAAGGTCGCTGCCCTTTTTTTTGCACTAGTTAGTGAAAGAAGAATTTTGTCTTTTATGTGATTAGTACAGATGAATAGTGGAGAATCTGATTAAGGACATGAGCTAACAAGGTAACATAAGCAATTGTCTTTAATTGTCGGTTATGTCAGTTAACAAATTAAACACATTAACTGATATGCCTTAAGAAGAACGATCATGGATATTTTTTTTGCTTGTAGGGACCGAGGACAAAAGCCGGGCAGCGGTAACCTCTGTCTCGGCCCACATCAGGACCATCATGCATCATGCACTGATCCAGGGAAGCCAATAAATACATTCCCATAGCAGTGTCTCTGGTTACAGATGACCTGTAAATGAGTCAAATAAAAAGCTTCCTATTAAAGTAAACGAGTTATGAAATAACGTAAGTTTGGAACAAGTCCCTATACATTCTTATCTCTCTCTTTTATTCCCTGTGACAAAAGTTTTTGCTTCCACCACCTGCTTGTCGTCTCCTCCCTAATGTTCAATGACTCCTATGCTTATGTAACTTTAGCTGGGGTCTCTGGCTGTCTAACATACAGAAGAAGCCATCTGGACTCCAGCCCAAGTTCTCAGATTTCTCCCCCTTTATAGTTCTATAATCACTACGCATATCACTTTCAATTAAAGGCATGGTCTGAACTCGCAATCTGTTCTTTAAACTCTCCAGGAGGTTTTGTGTGAAGGTGGCTCCCATGGATGCTGCTGGCCACATGATGAAATGCAAAGAAACCAGAATGGCAGCAGCCTGCTTACATCTATTCCATTGTAGTACATACTGGTGCAGTAAGCAAGTTTGCCATTATCTTTGCTTAAAGATATATATATTTTTTTTAAGTTACCTACTTAGTTATTCTATGCAGCCTTGCAAGTGCTATACCACTAATGCTCGCACTGAGGATTCCTTAATAATTCTATGATGTATTTGCATAATGTATGCTGGGTATTAATTGTAGTGACCGAACATTGATATACGTAAACACAATGATTAAAAATTGGGAATTCTGCCAAAATGCTGCGGCTGAGAGATGCAATACAGCGCTACAGAATATTACATTGCGAGATCGCAACCTTACCTCCTGTGCTTCTCTTGCGAGAACCAAGACATCGGCTTACTGACATGATGTGTGCACCAAGAGCTAGGGTTTTAATTACATGCCTATGGGCCTAGATATATTATAATCACACCTTGGTGCTGCGATGTGGCCTCCAGAACTGATATAAAACAGTGTTCATGTGTAATATGACAAGCATTCTCAATCCCAATGTTAGGCAGCCCAAACACTGTACAGTTTTCTCATGATCTAATACACTTGGATCCAACACATCAGCTAATAATCAAAGCTTTTAAAAGAAAGAGAATCCAGTGTGCCTGGCCTGCCGAATGCATAAATTTAGCGATAATCTATTTTATGCATAATATTGGGCTAACATTAGCTGAAGGTAAACCTCGGACACAGATGTTTCTGCAGTGGGAATGTTTTGCATGGCTAAATTCTCTGAAAAATCGATTTTCCTGTTTTGGAGGCAGACATTTAACCATTACCACCTTTGCTTCCATTGTTGGTTCAAGTAAAATGAAACAAACTTATATTATCTATTATATCATGAATATAAATTGTAATAATAGCATTAAGTATATATACTTTTAGTGGGCAAAGCCCGTTTTCTAAGTGTTTGTAGAACCTCCTATATATTTCTTGTTCAACAACTTGAGGTGCTGCCACCACAAACAATTCCTGTTTTGCACAAAACTGGGGTTGTTCATTCAGCACCCAACATTGTAAAGACTGCATAAGATTCCATCAGGCATAATGAAAATGTCTAGAAACCGGCGACTTGTTTCAGTAAGCTGGTATTAATAAAATTAGCAGATTAGGTATCTTGTCTCATCTTTTTCCCCAAGATGTCAAAGGATGTGTGCGTTGATTTATTTAACTAGAAGCTTAGCCACGGTCTTTATACATTAGTTTATTTAGTTAAAAAACGATGGAACTGCAATCTAACAGCCATCAAACCCCGAAGCTGTATTTCCTACATTCCCTCCTCCCCAACACACAGAACATTTTGGAAACCACTACAAAGAATAATAAGATCGCTTTTTCAGTGATCTTATGTTTTGCTTTGTTGTGGAATAAATTGGATACGAAGTCTTTTCCTATGGGTTTTGAGAGGAATTTTCACTGTAGCAGACAATTGAGTTAAGAAAACTGAATGTTTCTCTTGTCAGGCATAGGAAATGTAGTTCATTTATGTTGTTATATGTTATGTTTAAATCCTCATCTTACACATCAACCTACAAATGGCAAAGCCAGACTCATCAGGCTATAAAAATAACACAGATTCAGATTTTGCAGCCCATCTGTAATAAGGATTAAAAATTGCCCCAATGTCAATGTAGCATCATTTAAGTGCATTTGTCTGGATTTTGGCAGCTTCGCCTTTAGAAAAAGATAGATTTACATTACCATTTACGTTTACGGCCTTGTAGGAGATGTGAATTACAGAAGTGCTTTGCTATCTACTTGAAAAACAAATCCTTATGCTAGTACAGAGCCTGAGTCTAAAGATACCAACAAGCTTAGACACTGCCAGATTTAACAGATTTAGTAATAATAGATCAGATGCTCAGTTTTATTAGCTGTCTCTATTACCAGCAGGGTAGAAGTAGTAAGTAAAATTGAAATTATATGTTAGAAATGATGTCTCATCCACCAGATGTCACTGCTGACACAACGAGGTAAAATGTTTGTAGTATTTCGTGCTTTACTCACTGACTATTACCAAGTGGTTATGAGGATTTACATATTCAGTTGACCTCTTAATTACAATTCAAATATACCCAAATATTTTAAAAGTGTATTCCTTTCCATCTGATCAAACTAATGTGATGGCACTGAGCACTACTATTGAGCCTGTGAAATGATGTGCTTCGTTAGAGAAATATTAAATTTTTTAATATAACTCGAAATGAAATATGTACAGTTTATATTGGAAAATATGATTTTTTTTATACACTTGTTAATTGTTCTACTCTTTAATCAACTATTACCTGATTAAAAAAAAAATGAACGTTTCGCCTTTTTAACACTTACATTTTCAAAGCCTTTAACTCCCCAATTACTGAAACTCAAAATCAAAACCCCTCCTCATCTTCTTAACTTTATAAAAATATTTAAAAAATAAAATTAAAACTGAAAAAATTCCTAAAAGTGTCATCCAAGAATACCAGAAGGTACAAAAAAAGCCCATGGTAGGTTGTAGCTCAAACTGTTTATTTGTATGTTATCCATCCAGGGATCTGGTCACGGTCTGTTTGCGTATTTGCTTTTGTCTGCTTGTGTACTTGCTGAAGTTGAATCACTGGAGTTAGCTATTGTGTAAAAGCTATTCAGTGAGTTAACCATAACCTGTAACTTGAAAAACAAACTCCACCCAGACAATTTAAGTACGTCTTAGCTCCATATACTTGATACATATGGCAATTTGATACTTTTAATTTGTAATTACAGCTGCACAATATCATTTGTCAGTAGTTATCGACCTTTGCTAGTTATATATTGACCTTTGCAATACTGATACTGCAGACGCCTGCAATATGCAAATAAGCTCTATAACAAAGCACGGTTTTTAATTGTGTTCTGTGAATATTCCGACCTCTCAGAGGTTTTAGATAAGGTTTCTATGGGTGTTTAGATCAATCGTGGCAAGTTAACCAGTCTAATATATTGCAAGGCATATTGCAATCGTTATGTGTAGCATAATCCCAATATGCTTTTTGTTGTCCATATACTTTTAAATCAGTGAGATTTTGGTTGAACATTTAATAAATGCATCATTTGTGTATGTGCACATCTTTCCAATACATACTTATACTCATACTGGACAAAAATCCTACTGTTCTACATACCATGGCTTCTTTAGCGGTAGGGAAGACACTTGACGACAAAATCCAGTAAGTATTTTAATACAAAACTGCCAGAACACACACACACAAGAAAAGTCAAATTGCTAATCTGGTATAGAATTTTTAATTAACTTTTCTTTAAATGAGTTTGCCAACATAAATGTACATATGATCTGGTTAAGAAAAAGAAACCCTAATCCGGACACTAATCAAATCACGCATTTAGAAAACAAAATAAAGTCTTCTCTATTAAATATAAAACAAAGCTTGTATAAAAGCCAATTTCTGAATGATTTCCCTAGAAGACCCAGCCTCTTTCCGAATAACTTCACAGTTATAGAAAAAAACCAAAACAGTAAGATTAAGGCATTAGGTTACAAATAGTTTGTATTGAATCAATAACGCTCAGCACTGGCTATTCTACAGTCTGTGCAGGTCCCTGGATTATGCTGCAGTTTTTCCCCTAAATATTAGCAGATGTTAAACAAAAGTGATTCTTTTGAGAACAAAGTCCCTTGAAACCTAAGAAAAGTCTTTACGAATAACAGTTTCACAAAAAAGGCCCACATAAATGCAAGTAAGACTGTTGTGCTCCAACAGTTCACATATAACCATGCAATGCCTGGCATGATTTAAGGTGCTGTTCATGAAGGTGTTACACAATTTCTGATATTATCCCATTTGGTTTCTATAAAAACACATCTCTGGAGTCGGCCCCGAGCTATGCAGACTTTGCTAAGGTCGGCAACAAGTAAAGGCACGTTTCTGTTTTCTCTCTGCCTCAGTACTTCAACATGAATGGCTTAGACCTTTCACAATAAATTTCCACTAATCTGGGAAAATCTGAAGGCATTGAGATGTATTAACAATCATTTAGTCATCACGTGAATATTAAAGTGCCTCAGACAGCTGAAGTAATCTTATTTTGGCACACATCTAGACTTCCACAGATCAGTACATAGTCCTAAAGTGGTGCTAATATTTTCATTACTTCCTCAAAGGAGTTCCTGGAGCTAAGTGAAGTTTGGTTAGATTTTGGCTAACCAAAAACAGAGCTTTTGAGCCCTGAATTTAAATTCCAATTTCTCACTGTAATATTGTATTAACATGGAGTCCACCGGGCACACTGCACGTTTAGTTCAAACTGAGTCTACGGTTACCGGTGACTATCTATCAGTATCAAGTAATAAAAAGCAACATTAAAGTCAAACAGCGAACAGATCGACAAAGTCCAAAATGACATGGCTGTTCTGTTGCACTAATTTAACATCGCTACAACAGCAGCACTAATCACTTGCTGACTTTACATTATGAGCAAGTTTAGAAAACAGGTCTTAGGCTGAGAGGACATTAAGGCATTGCATGTTTGTTAGCATTATTGTAAACCTAAAGTCATACACACACACTCATTTTCTCAAAATGGGGAATGAGATCGTTCTTTAAAAAGTGGCTGCGTTTTTTCCATTTTCTCATTGTTAAGGTAGTCGTAACTATTACAACTGTTGCTCAAAGTGACATCATTTTATGATCATTTTCTTTGCTTCATCATGCTTACGGAAACACGTTTGGTTGAGGTAATATTAAATGCCACGTTGTCTTAACTTATTTGATACAGCAATGAGGATTTTTTGTAGAAAAATAACATACCGTAGATGGTATACATTCCCAAGACAAGATTCTTTGCAGGTATTCTGTTCTTCTTTTGTCCCTTTATTTCGGTGTAGTTTTATAGCAAAAAAGTAATTACCTTTGCTTGTGATGTGAAGGCTTTAAAACCTGAAAAGCAGCTCAGCTCAGTCTGGATCCAGCATTCCAGAGGTTGCATATTAATCATCTATCACTCAAATGAACAGAACATTTTTATGTTTTCACAAAAACATCCACAATTTAGTCTTGTGAGCATGAATTTTGGGTATCTTCATCAAACACTGCAGGAACACAGAACAACAACAGTGACGCACCTCCTGCATTTTGCATCGCACTTAACCAGTGTATTTGTTTGCAGAAAGTTTGGTCATTTCTGAGTTTAAACTGGAGCTATTAACAGACGTGTTTAAGCAGGCATTAGAATATTTGCAACACTACATCCCAAAGCTGTGAGTTCCAATTATGTTCCATTCCAGCTCTTCGATAGGTGCGGCAGTTTCAAGCCATGCACTGTAAACTTTCTTTAACACGAAACTCTTTCACAACTAAACATAAGACTCTATAACATAAGGGGAAAAAAATTATTGCTAGTGTATTTTTTCCATTATTCACAGTTGCTGCTGGTAAATCAAATGAAGCAGCAGGGCGATGTCTTCCAAAGGATAAGCGTTTATATAAAGTGGAGAAAAAGTCTCGAGCTTTTGAACCCTCAAGTAAAGACAGACTGGTTCAGGATCGGAAAACGTGCACGGCCCGAACCACATACTGTCTGCAGATGGGGCATTCGCTCATGCGCTTGCCACACTTTGTGCACGTGACCATGTGTCCACATTCCAGAAGCACACAGTCGATTGGTGAGTCCATGCAGATCTTACACAGGTTTTCCTCCACGCTGGCCGCAGCTGTGGCATCTGTATGTAACACAGGAGAGGATGCATACAAATAAACATTGTAAAATATTTACAATGATTGCATAAACATATAATGGCATATTATATAGGATGGTTTATCTGACAGCTATCATCAGTAATGTTCAACAGCTTATTTAGGCTACACATTTTGCATTACAAGGCCAAAGTGGAATTGGTTTTCCACTGCTGTTGAATCACTGTTGTTGCAAAAAAGAATAATAAATAAAACAAATTAAAAATTCTATATTTTCTATGTTCAGTTTTCATGCCATTTTTTAAGGATCCTTGTATCATAAACATGAAATGTGATGCGAGGTGCTGCATTAGTGCAGAGAATAAGGAAAGGTCTAAAGGATTTAGCACCTTAGTGTCTTAAGTCTATATTACTTTGGCAACAGAATAGCCAGACTTTTTTCCATTTTTTCCCTTCAAAATTTCCATACTTTTCCAGGTTAAAGGCACTCATTGCCTTTAAATGGCATATTTTCCAGGCTTTCCAGACCTGCACCAGAAACCTGTACATGTCGGTTATTCTTCTTCTTATTTTTTTAAAGAGTCAAACAACAAAGGTGTTTAAAAACGGTTTGGAGAGATGAAGGTTAATGTGGCATCATAAAGAACAGAAATGATTCACTAGCATCAATTAAGCCTTTTTTTAGTGTTTCATAAGAGGCTGAACACTACAGATCTCTAAATAACTAACCAACTAAACCTGTGATAATCAGAGGATTCAGAAAACGTTTCGATTCAATTTGTGATATTATAAAGTTGTGTAAACAGCTACAGTATGATCAGCTGTGGGAATGTGTATATAATATAACAATTAAAACAGTCAATATAGCCCAAGACTATAATTTTTAACTAATGATCATTCCAATGAAGTCTTTAGTCTTTATCATCATACTCACTTGATTCATCGTTGTCATTAGAAACTGCAAAATAGTAAAATAGAGCATAATGAGAACAGGCAATTATGTACAGAACAGTTAATGCCCTAAATGACCAGTGTGACCATGCTGGTAAGATTTTCACACTTACATGTTATATAATAACTGCAGTAAGATTTATTAAAAACATGAAATGCTTTTTATCTTTCATTTGTCAGCATGTATCTTACACTTTCTTTCAAAAGAAAAAGAAGTGAGACTCTCGTCATGCCAAATTTGTCACAGTGTGTTTTATGTGCCTAAGCTCACACAAGCCCCCCCCCTCCATGTGCATGTCTCACCTAGGTTCTGCAGGTCCTTCTGGTCATGATAAAGGCGTGTGACTCGCTCCATCAGTTCCCATTTTTCACAGCAGCCCTTGTAGTTGACAAAGTTCCTGGCCAGGATTTCCTTTAACTGGCGCACAGTCAGAGCCTCGATGTCCTCCAGTGCTGACAGGTCTGACAGAGATGCCCGCCGGCCAGATGGCAATGCCTCCTCCGAGTCTGATGACTGACAGAGTGAGAAAGAAACCTAACGTGAGATGCATGAATCTGAGAATACGTGAAAAAAGATTAAGAGCAGGTTATTCATGAAGAAAATTAATAACAGTCCTTAAGTTGGTTTACGCTTTTGAGACCAAAGATAGGAAAGACAGGCAAGTCGCCTATGTGGCAGATTATTGCTCACGTCCTCACTCTCTCCTGCTTGCATGGGAACAAAGGAATTTTGTAGCTATTTTACTTAGATTCATTTTTTTAAATCCTGCTGAATAAAAGTGCGGCAACAGCAAAATGCTTGTCTGGACTCTTGATCAATGTTGATCAATTTTTGGATGCTGGGATTTAGAATTCAAAAGGTTTAGTCAAAGGCACCTGGGAAATGGATTTAAAAAAACAAAAACAACAGCATTTATCAACTTGTATTTCTGTTTCCGCTACTGAAAGTTTGAGTCAGAGACTGAAGTGCTGCATCAGTCTCTCTTTTCTCATCAGGCTACATAATTTGGATGGTAGCACTATCTTTACATACATGTAAACACAGTACCCGAATCAGGAACTACCAACAGAGCATTGTTTGTTTATGAGAGGTTTGTCTGCTTTAACACCTCAGAATAGATTCATTTCTATCTGGGTACATGAGCAGGTCTCTTTGCCCACAATGTGCTAAAGAAAAGGGAAGCAAACTGCATCTCACCACATTACATTGCACGGTTCTTTTCTAGAAACACACTCCCCTTCTCCACATGACCAGAGTAAGAATGGGGATTTACTTTGTAGTGATTCAAAAACATGATGTGAACTGCCTCATTTATCAGTAATGGGAAATGCACTAGTAATGGGAAATGCACTGGTATTGTGAAAAATCATGTTTGCCCAATACATGTGACTTGGTATCAAAAAACACACAGCTGTTTTAGTCAGTCACAAGCTTCTTCAGCAAACTGTCAGCTATGCAGTGACTGCTGACAGACCAGAAACCACACACACCCACACAAACACATTGCAACAACTCAATGCGACTCAATGCAAGAGACAGAGAAAGTAGAAGAAGAAAAGCCAGAAAGTCCAGCCTTGTGCCGTCATGCATACCAGGCTTGGTCCTGTACTTAATAAATACCAGGGCAGGTTTCAAACATGGCTAAAGTACATTCACTGTCTTAATCTTAGTTTCTGAACAATGACAGTCACAGGTGTTTGATTCTAATTGGTGTGTTTGTGTGCATGAAAAGACCATGAACTGTTTCCTGTATCTCTGAGCATGAGCTTGTGATTCACTAGAAATGTGTTTATTCTCACAATACGGGATGGACAGTCATTCAATCCAGTTATTGCCAGTAAGTGTTTTTCAAAGGGGATTTAGAAGCCTGGAAATCATAAATCTGAAAACATGTCCTCTGGCCAACAGGAATGGGATAAATTCAGTGATCACATTATGAGTCAAAGTCAAAGCTTTCTTTCACCAAGCTCAGCAACAGCATACCCACGACTGAAAGTAATGAACAGACATTATCTGCATGCTAGATATATGCAGAGAGATGCTCATGTTCAAGTGAACTTCTAAAAGAGAGAAGAAAATTCCCCTAAAAACCACAGAGATCATAGCCAATACATAGCCTGTGTATTTATTGTTCTGTGTATTTATTGTTCTGTGTATATTTGCACTCGTCCTCACTGTCGTGTTTTTGCACTT
>JAOUQW010000047.1:13331960-13350273 GCA_028565825.1 Olivaichthys viedmensis | reverse complement strand
CCAGCTTACCAACATGCTGGGATATGTGAAGAATCAATTTCACTGTACTGTACTTGTATATGTGACAATAAAGAAGCAGTCTTTCTTAAACTGACTGGAGGGTCGACCATTTTCCAGGACAGTTTCTTCTTTATTCTCTAAAGCGATGGGCTCTGGCCGTAGACGCGTAGATCATAAAGAGTCCACTATTTTATTGCAATTTCTTTTCTTTTTTATATGATGATGGAGATCACGATAAGACTACTGTTTATAGTTAGACATCTAATTGACTGGTCACTTTAATTGAATTGGTTTTAAAACTATGCGTGTCGCACTAAATGTGTGTTTTTTAACAGGACGTTCATTTCCTAATCTTGACCAATAACTTACAAGTATAATTCATCGAACAGCGACTTTGATTAAAACTAGGGACATTTATGTTAATATGATACGAAACGTTTTGCATCAGTGTAATGGTGACCTAGTTGTTCGTGCTTTGCTAACAAGTGGTTTGTCTACATGTGACGGGGTGTTTTTTTTCCAAAAGTTGTCCAAATGTTCTAGTAAATCTAGTCCCTTTGAATAACATAATTAGATTTGTTCTGTAGATATGATCAACTATTCAAATGGAGGCCTACTTTACAGGAGGCCCCCCATTGAAATAGTGTAATACATACTTGGCGCATAAATGGTGAAATACTGACCTCTAGCGGTTGCAGGTTGAAGCGCTCTAAAGCAGGAGGTCCACAACGCTCCCCAGAGGTCAGGCGTTTCCCCACTCTCTCATTCCTAATCTGACTGGTTCTAAAATTTCAAATGCTCCTAAATAATTTTGTTAGCCACTAAGTTGCAGTAGGCTACAATATAAAAGTCAACTCTGTAGGAAGGGAGCTAATAACGTGCGTGTTTGTGTATAGTTGGTCTCATAGATACAGGAAACCTAACCCTAGGATTTGGTCTGCACATTTCAGTGTAGTCCGGCTGCCGAAATCAGAAACAAGCTAGATTCCTACTTTAGTTACTTTATTGTTTAGGATATACTGAAATGCTCATGTATATGAAAGTATAATAATACAACTGCTTTGTACCCATAAAGTTCAACATGTACAGTATATTTTTCAATAAGACCCCAAACTTAAGAAATCGCTGACATAAGCCTTTGATAAGAGCATTATGACGCGTCGCAAAGCTTAAAGGACGCGAGTTCGCATCAATTGTGTGCCTCATGTGGAGTAGATGCTTTAACCTAGTGCTCATCAAACAAGTGCCTGTTATGAACATGGATTTTCAAAAGCATGTAAACTTTAACTGTACTGTGGCTAAGCTGAAAAAGACTAGATCTATATTATGCCCCATTATTGCCCATACATAGTCTATTTTCTATGGGTGTAAACAAGTTTTCTGCAATTTCATCCATTCATGTTGAATAAAACATTTATTCCTTTAAATTGAAATCTGACCCACACAGCCAATCAGTCCCCAAAGGATATTAAGCCGGATTCATGATTTAACACAAAGCAGGACCACACAGCTTCCCAATCCAGCTTTATAGAAAATCTCCCCAGTTAGATGTATTATCATTTATGTCTTTTTATCAGTTGTAAAACAAACTTCCCCCCCAGGTGCTGTAAAATTCAATCAATCATTCAGGACATTCATTTGAAACACTTTAAGATGATATATTTTATTGCCATAAACAGTGTAGGAAAATGAAAAGAAAAACAAAAGAATAAAAACAGCCAATCATTTTATAGTACAGTAAGAAAATGCTCTACGTCTTCCATTTCATGTCCAGTAAAATGTAAAATAAAATGGTTGCAACACATGGATACCCAAAGAGAAATCTATACTTATCTAACAGTAGACGAGTGGCTGATGTCACCTTGATTGGAAATGTGTGGGTGATGTTTGTTCAATAAGTTTCCAATGTGAAGGCAGTATTACTGACTGTTAGAGATCCACAGTTAACTTTTTTTTTTTTTTTTTTTTTTTTTTTGTTGTTGTTGATGAAATACATGCTGTGTAAGTTAATAGCCTGACTGAGACTTGTAGCTGATATCCATGTTCATATCCAACATGCTTTCATTTCACTCTTCTAATCACAGTGTGGCTATATCTTTAATCGCAGAAAGCATTTCTCACCTGGATTATAGACTTGGTTAAAAAAAATCTTTCAATAAGGTTACACCAGAACTCTATGAAACAAATGTATATTGAGATTCTCCTAACATTTAAGCCAATTATTATTTTTATTTTTTTTAAGACAGTGGAAACTGAATGTTATTAAAAAAAAAAAAAAAAAAAAAAAATTTGAGCAGCACGTTAGGAAGCAATATATAACACACAGCAGGGTAGCAATGATTCCTATGTTGTCTAGCATTTCAAAATGATTTAACATGACAATGCCTTGGGAAAAGGAAAAAAAAAATACACAATGTATGGTCCTTACCCAAAGGCAACAGAATGAAACTGAAGCCACTGTCCTCAGAGTCTTGCTTAGGTGTGTAGGAAGTTCACTTATAGAAGATGGTCACAGATGGGTGTTAACCCATGCCGTGCCCGTTTTGAAATCATCTTCTCTTTAGCCAAGCCGAGAAGCTTGACACCTTGAAAGATTTTTGATGGCCAAAGCCCGTAGATCCAGTCTAGCCTTCCGGAATAATGCAGCCACACAGCTCTCTCAATTCTTAAACAACAGGAAAAGGGAAAAAAAAGAACAATGATTTCACAAGAGCCTGTTTTACAGAGGCTGAAACGTAACACCTAATATTTTAATGAACAAAGTGACGAAATCACAAATCAGTCCCATGTAAACAGGAGATTGCAGTAGGCTAATAAAAAGACGCTTCATCATTTCTGTTCAATTAAACGTTATATTTTACATTCACCCCAAAAATGAACACTGCTTGTACAATTCTACTACACAGCTTTAATGAGCCAATTTTCCATTAAAACACAACCAGGGCTAGGAGAGCCCACCGGTCCCTGTAGCCCACCGGTCCCTGTAACCCAACGTACATTCAAAAGTTTCTGTCTGTTAAACAGGAGGGTTCTCCATGAACAATTGAGGGCTGGTGCACTGCCCATGCAGGACATAAAACTGCTTGTGCCTCCCCTGAAAACATCAAATCTACACGGTTCCCAGGGGTAACAAAGAATAAAAAGGGAGTGAGGGGCTCCAGAGTGGCGCAACAGTAAAGCGTTCGCCCCATCGTCTGGAGATCGCTAGTTCGAGCCCTGACAATGCCACAGCCATCCGTGGCCCCGGGAGAGCGTAATTGGCCCTGCTCTCTGGGTGGATGGCATTACACTTTCTCTCAGAATGATCAAAAGCAGCACCAGCCAATCGTGGGCGCCTGTGAGCTCATGCATACGGAAGAGGGCAGTTGGCGCTTTCCTCCGAGCGTGCGGGACTGCCCTGTGACGCTGCATGAGCAGCAGCTCGAAAATAATGCAGCGGTAGGCTGCATGTGTCTCGGAGGAAGCACGTGTTAATCCTCACCCTCCCCGATTGGTGGCTGTCGTGCGATAGGAGAGAACTAGTGGGTGGGAATTGGCAACAATTAAATTGGGAGAAAAATGGGGTAAAACTTTAAATAAATAAATAAATAAATAAATAAATGTGAGGGGACAGCAGGGGATATTATCCATTGACACTATAACCTGCATCACAGGCACAAAAATGATGGATGTATTGAAAAGCACAAGTCCCATGTATCTAACCTCCTTTAAAGAAAGAGGCTGTATCAAAGTAAATCCACTTCCAAAGTGCATTGTTGCCATTGCACAGAAATGTGGGGGTTATTTGAGTAGTACATCTTATTTAAAACAAACAGTTTAAAACAGTTTGGACTCCATTTAAGAGAGCAGCTCTATCAAACCCTTTTGCATCACAAAGAATGTGAACGAGCGTTCCCCTGACAGAAACTACAGTACAGAGCAGGCACTATTTACAGGGAAGCAGGGGTGGACATGAAAACAAGTTTGACATGCATTCACGAGCTGCTCGTTTGTGTACGCGTGTATCTGCAACTGTCATGAAGATGTGTTAATTTTAATCGTGGGCCCCCCCTTCTCGAATAAATATTTTCATCTCAAATTGGGTTCTGAAGGAGGGATTTATCTCTAACTAGTAGGAATGATGATCAAGTCTTATCGTATTCCTATTGGCATGATACTTTTTTTTTTTTTTGTCTTGTCCTGGTCATGCACTCTTCTCCCCTGGCACCCCTCCCCACTCCATCCCGCCCTCCGTCCGTCCATCTCAGCGAACTGAGGGAAGGCTGCAGTCTTTTTAGTGTTTGTCTTTGGATATTACCTCCTCCCTTGGTTTGGCACCCCCAAAGATGGCAGAGTTTGGGTTGGCCACTTGGTTTAGGGGTTCGGAGACTGTGCGCGGCTTCAACTGTAGCCTTGGTCTCTGTGCTCTTTCCTCTGGAAAAAAGGAGAAAAAAAATAGCCTTGAGAAAGGAGGAAAACTCCAGAAAGCCTCAGAGCACTCTCTTAAGGGGTCACTATTTTTATATTTTTGAAACCCTAATACGCATTGTTTTTTTGCCAGTCTTATATTTTGGAGTGACTTATTGTCTGGAAAATAGGGCACTAGGATACATTATTAATAATATTATTGTAATTACTATTATTAATACGTCATTAAGCTCATTGTAAGCGTGCGTAATTCTGCACAACCCCAATACATTGCAATAATATAACCATTTTTTAAAATATTGAATCATTAACAGTCATTAAAGAAAGATATACAATGAAAGATGTCTGCTCGAGCCTCCATATAGTATAAAAATATTGTAAAAAAAAAAAAAAAAGTATGCATGAAGCTTAAACATGAATAAAGCTGTGACACCATCAGAGGGTTCTCTGAAGTCTGTCGGGCCTCCACGTGGCGGTCCATCTCTGAAGCGTCCCATTCCTCCTCCACCACCAGCAGCAGCAGCGGCGGCAGGAGCAGCAGCACCCCGTCTGTCGCCAGGACGACCACCTCCTCGGCTCCTCCCACCCATGAAGTCATCATCTCTAAATCCTGAGGTTAATAAAATAAAAAATAAAAAATAAAATAAAAAAAGCATATATTAATGCATGTACAAACATTTTCACTGGACTACTGGAAGTTGTACCAAAATACTGATCCCCAATAAGTGCTGTGTTTAACTTCACAATAATTAAAACAGGAATCTTATGTCAGATCAGCATTTATGGACAACTCCTCAAAGGAATTTCTTTCCACACCAGCAGTGGGACTGTAACAATATGACTGATGGCAATGAGGTGGAGTCCCTGTAAGATCATGAAGATGACAAAAACCAAAATCATTTGAAAAGACAAGTCTCCATAGCCTGTAACCCACTGTTTTTGTGTCTATGTTTGACTCAGCACCAAGTGTATTCTAAAGCTACTGGCTAAACTACTAAACCTGTATAACACACAAAGGCGTATATTTCTGCCCAAATGCCTTTGTTCCCGCTTATCGCACCTCCTCCAGAGTGGTCGTAGTCGTCTCTGGAGTCCCGTCCCCCTCCTCTGGAGCCACCGCGGCCTGAAATGGACATGGGGCTACGTTGAAAACACACTGCAATCTAAGCAAGGAGTGTGGTTGAAGAGAAAGCCACCCACACACTAGTTCTGCTAAAGTGACCTCTTGCCATGCCCTGGTTAGTCACACTGCTAAGAAAGGAAGAACTATTTTCACAGTTAAAGGCAGCCTTGGGAGAACAGTTTGTTTGCAGGTTAGTGGGAGCGAAGAAGAAAGAGTAAGAAAGCCTATGATGTATTATTATTTTTAAAAAAAATGCTATTAGGAGATAAGGGAAAAGAAGGACACTGTAGTGAAAGAAGAATGAGCAGGAAGTGAATTGTCACCTACTAAAATCCAAGTTATTTGGCTTAGTCGTAAAATTCTACAGTTGCATAATATTGGAATAAAGTACATCACTTTAGACACCCTAGAAAAAAAACCACACTAATATTTCAGTAAATGAGGAATACAAACATGAAAGGTTTCTGATTTGTGCAACTAATATACCATTAAAAGAATAAGTGGCATAATCTAAATCCCACCTCACAGCACATGCGTGTTAAACATATAGTGTAAACTATATGCTATTGCACACTTGGTTACTAAATCTCAACTAACCACTTGCTCCTATTACTCGCCTCTAATTTACTCATGAAACCATTATTTTGAGTTAGCTACATGTTTTGGAGTGGTCCAGTACCACCAGCCTCTACTCAAATATTCAGTAAATATGATGATTAAAATGATGTGGAAAAAGTAATAATCTAATAATCTATACTTTTGCCACTTGCATTATAAAAATATATTAAATTAGTCCACTTCAGGTGTGATGATTCACAAATATGGATATATTTGTGAAAATATAAAATGGCCATCACTTTGGTTATCTAATAGAATTATAACCAAACTATTTTAATAAAATATCCCGCATAACAATCCACCTCGATGAGAATGGCAAGGTTTAAAAATAAATAAATAATAATTTAATGCTTGTGTATTGTGCTCGTTAATGCAATTTAAGTTATGTTTAGTGAAACTGAAGTGGTTCATTTTTGTGAAACTGAAGACGTACATGATTTGCATTCTACTGCAAGATTGTCTTAGTAAATGATTAAAATGCAACACACATCCTTGAGCTTTACTTCTCCTAATTGAATATTCAAATATTCATGATGTGTGATTGCAGCCCCGGTTGTAACTGATGCACTTGATGCGTTTTACAGTTCTTCTGGCTTGCTAACTGATTTGTTACTCATTCTTACCAAGACTTGGATTGGAGTAGGCAACGGTGATTGAAAGACCAAGCTCAGTGAAGAGTTAAAAGCATCTGAAAGATACATAGCAAAAAATCCAAAAACAGAAAAAAAGTCTTGTGGAGTGTCTTATGACTGAACTGACTCATTTGAGGCCAGTACCTCTGTCGTCTTTCCGGAAGCCAAACCCACCACCTCGCTCTTGTTTTCGGCCCTCTGCAATGTCCACCCTCAGTGATCGGTCTCCAAGCAGCTATAAATGGAGAGCACCATCATGACAGCATTGTCTGTATTGCTACATTAACTGTTAAAATGACAAACACGGGCTACTCACAGCGCCATCGTACGCCAAAGCCTCTTTTAGAGATTCCAAGTCATCAAACTCAACATAACAGAAACCTGAAAGGAAGGTGAGAACAAATGTATGAATGGCAGGCAGATACTAATGTTTTATTAATAAATGATGAATAAGCTTTTAATTGTGACTCACCTTTGAACTTGTCGGTCTCCTTGTCTCGGACTAGTCGCACACTCCTCACGCTGAGGTCTTTGAAGATGGCGTCTATGTCTCCTTGTACTGTGTTGAAGGGTAGGTTGCCAACGTACGCTGTGTAGGGAGGCTCTGTTGGGAGATCCTTCTGCTTGCGGGGTCCGCCTGAGCTGCCGCCACCTCGGGGTCTTTTGTCCAAAAATACAACTGATCAGAGACCTTTTTTTAGTGTTACATATATATATTTACAATATTTATGCATTTTTTCTTACAAAAGTCCAGGTAATTGTCAAGAGTCATAAATTTTAGGGCTCGACCAACAAAAATCGCCAGCAGTACAGATTTTAAGGAGCTACAATAAAAAAAATTAAATAAATAAAACAAACAAAATAATATAAAAAATTAAAATATATCGGTAAATATACATTTTGTTGGCTAATATACGTTTGTATTTAAGAAATTGACAAACCACAACTTTTAAAATCGTATGAAAGCAATAATAAATCAATGATTCAAATAATGATAAACTGTCCTGTCCATTTTACTTTTTTCTTGACTACTGTGGGTTTGTGCTGGGCATTTCAGCAAGTGAAGTGCATGTCTGTCCATCCACCACCCACTATTTTATTTATTTATTTAACAGCTGTGATTGCAAACATCAGCAGCTGCCTGGTTAAGTGACACTACAGACTAAACAAAAATATTTTAGAGTGTTGTAAATAAATAATGCATTAAACATTGCATTCTGCATGTTTTGAGGATTATTCTAAACATTTATGTCTTTACCAAACTGGCTTATTTGCTGCTTTGTCGCACAGCTGCAACACGATCTCCAGAAAGCTCAAGTCCTTATGTTCTGAAAGCTGTGTGGTTTCCGAGTTGAAATGGTAAAGAAAGGGTGCAAAAATGCACACTAATTGTGTTTGCTAGGCTTAAATATCTATTGTGGTCTAATAATATGATGCGTGATTGCTGGTGCATAGACAGATTAAATGTCTGAGCCAGGTTTAGATGCAAATGCAAAACCGTTTACACACACTGGCTGTTTAATGCACTCGCTGTCACCGATATCACATGTGGAGTAACATTACTTATGGTCTGGCACTGGCAAAAGTTAAAGTTAGCTGATGGTATCTGCGTGCTTGTTTGTCGCCCCAAGTTTCTCAGACGACCACATACACTGTTCTTAGAGTCCATTTTCAGATCCCTACTGTCAATGCTGTACTTGGGCCTATAACCATAAGCAGGCACTGTTAGCAGTGAGGCACAAGATGCCTCACACAAATCCCCGTTTTTGCAATAATGAAAAACTTGCAAATTTACTAACATCTGGTGCACTCTTCTAAATGTTTCCCGTGTAAAATTGTAGAAAACTGACATTAGGATACTTGCGTAGTATTCATGAAGCAAGTGATTAGCACCCCCTAGCGCCCTACAGTGCTTTTAGCGGTTGTTCAAACTAGCATTACATTTATGAACGCAGCTTTTTTACAGAACATTTAACAGACATTACCGGTGCTTTGTCGGGGTGGATTACGCTAATGCCAATATCAGTCAGGACCTAATCAATACCCATGTCAGTATACATAATGCATAATACTTAGTTTAGCTACAAAATAGTCCTACACCCAAATCAGTAGCAGTAATATTTTATAAATGTGAGTTTAACGTCCTTGATTCATTAGATGCATTGTTAACAGAGGTGAGAATTGGATCAAAATTAGTATCAGCACTTGTTTTAGTCAGAGGGCAATGCTAGATGAGGACTACTCTGCACTCTCTAACTGACACAATGATGAAGTCATCATCTGTGTGTCCTCGTCAAGCTGCTTGATATTTTAAGTTCTGCAACAATATCAAGACTTGGTTCCTTTTGCACAGAGGCGCTGAATACAACCAGACTGACTGGTCGGGTGCACCATGCAAAATTTAAGCACTGAAAAAAGACTCAGTTTCAACATTAAATAGTGAAATTCCCTTTCAACAAATAGAGATGCCAAGCTTATCATCAATTCTGGTGTCAAAAGACAACTCTTTAGGCAGAACAACTTTCCCAACAGATCCATGTTACAGATGTATCAAAATAGACATATCAGGTAAAACAGTCACGTTCAACAGGGGGAAAAAAGGAAGAAGAAAAAATAAGAAAATCTGATCTGAACAAACTTGATGAATAAATCAGGTTGAAAGAATTTGCAAAGACTCGGGGAGACATAAGTAGAGGCGTTGTGGCAGTACAAGCAATGCTCAGCCTGCTGGCAAAGTGGTGCTTGGACCTTGAGAATGGTCCCTCGCAGTTATATTTTAGAGCCTGACTAGTGACGATTTTGTTAATGTGGAGGCCACTTTAAGTAAAATCACTAGATCAGAATCAGAAAACACTTTATTTGCCAATACACTGTGATCAGAGATGCACAGACGTATCGGAATTCCTCTTGGTGTGATCGGTGCCGTAGACATCTAACATACAACATAAGTGTCACAAATTAGCATGCAAAATATTGAACAGTGCTACAAATGAACATACAGATTCCCAGACGGATCAGACTTTACGAAGTGTATAGACAACGACACTGACGTACATATAAGGTGCATAGCATGAGCTGAAATCAGACTAGGTACATTATGATGTGCAAATAACATGCAAGTGTGTGTTCAGTGCTTGACATCGTTAATATATAGATATAATGTTGATGTGTCTAATAAATAAATTATAGATGATAAACTGCACGGCTTGAGTGAGTACGAGTCCAGAGTCACAGAGCATGGAGTACTGGCATGTGGTTGGGAATTTCAAGGAACTTTGAGTAATGTGGTTGGAATTTTACACTTTCATTTAGCCACCATTCTAAAAACCACTACTTATAGTAGTAATGTTACATTCTACTCGAACAGGTGACAAAGCTGGCCAACTTTACTGCTTTGCTCTAGTGGTCACGATACCAGATTTTTGGTAATCAATACCGGTGAAATTTTGAATGTGTGATTTAATACCAAAACAAAAACCAAAGTCCCATTCTGCAGAAACATTTTCAGGAAAAAAAAAAAAAGGAAAAGAAAAAAGTGAACAATGACATTTCAAACAAATAGAAAAGCAGCATGTGGCCTTCAAGTACTTAACAATAACAGTGAACAGCAGCCTTCATTAAACACTGTTACCACTAGGCTAACAGTAAGAGCAGCTTGGTGACAAAGCAAAATATTATTCAGGTAAACCAGTATCTACAAAGATGGAACTAAACGCATGGCACTACACGACTGGTATAAAAGGATACACTGATTAACATGGGCATGTTTTGCAAGGGTGTTTACCACATCCGGTGTAAAATGGACAGGGATGCCATTTTCAAGACGCCATTTTGATTTGCTCGTGTTGGTGGGCGTTCCCGAGTTCTCTTAATTTGCAGTCAAACAGGAAATGTGCAACCAATTTTAATTCAGTATTCCAGGCACTGTAGAAAACTAGTACCATTCATTTGGTATCAACTTGGTACCAAAGTACCGGTTTGTGTCACTCTGCTCAAACCAGCGTTTTACTGGTCTTGAATCCAGCACAAAAGACTGTAGAAAAGGTTAAACACTGCCCTGAGGACAAAAAAATTATAATTTCAGCAGAGGTTAAAACCCCTCTACCCGATTATCGACAATATCTGTGGAGTAAATGCCGACACCGATATCCAAGAACAAGGATAAATTTATTGGCCGATCATTGAGCTAATTGGAGTACCAATGTCTTGTACACAAGCAATACAGATTTAGTATCGACAAGCACTAATACACGGCATGTTTGGTTCACTTCCTGCAGCTGGGTAGATTCAGGATCGAACCACACTAGAGTTCGCTTGGAACCAATCAGGCTGTCTCGGACCGAGTGCGGTTCCTGTGTTCTCACTTGCCCAAACGAACTGCACCCAGGTGGAAAACGCACCAGGATTGGATTCAAACGGACTAAACGCTGCATATGTGAAAGTGCCCTAAAACCTGTGCTGTCACGGTCACGCCTAACACAAATAATCTTTCAATATGTTGAGGTAATACATATTTACAAAAAATCCTCGAGTCTACTAGAAAATAAAACAAATTGCACTTTTCCCTTATTGAACATCTGTAGACAGTAGTGACTTTAATAAAATCACCAATTTTTTGCACGTGTTAGAAAATATTTGTGTCTCTGTGCCACTGTACCTCATGCAGTGTTCGGTTTCCTCCAACTGTACCAGTTTCATAATCTCTTGTGTACAACAAAGCAAGCAAATCAACTTGCAAATGGAAGACAGCTCTCCCCACGGCTCAAACTTGTGTCAATGCATTGTTTTATAACACTGTACCAAGCAAAACAAAATGGGCATAGATGTTACAGCTGCTGAAAGGGATTTGCAAAAGAACTGTCCTGCACAGAAGTCTTGTAAAGGAAAAGAATAAGAAGGCAACAAAATTTAAATATGAAATTTGTCTCTGTGACTGTGTGATATGATATGTTGGCAAACAAGGCAGATGCAGAGGGTATCCAACATGCCAGAGACATTCCACTGGTGTCAGAGTAAATCTATCTATGGAGAAAGCAAAGCACCCGACACTTAACACAAAGAAAACTGGCCCCTTTTTCTACATTGGATAAACAGTATTGAGGTCTTGTAGGTAACCCCCCCCCACAAAAAAAACCCAAAACCCCCCACAAAATTGCCATGACTTTTGGTGCTTAAAATGAAAAGCATATACATGATAAATATGTTTTTCTGTGCCAACACATGTATTCAGATTTTTTTAAAGCAAAGATAACACAAAAAACAGTGAACATCTTCGTTCTATAATTTACAATTCGATAAATCAAATGATTTATTCATGGTAAGAGCTACTGTATTGTTTTTTTTAAATAAGAAATCAATTTACTGCGTCAATTCTGAGAAACATGCAAGGAAAAATAAAGAAAATGCTATATAACAGTAAAATGTCTAATTTTGAGAGCGATAAAAACGGAATTTATAATAAATAGTATATTTCTGCAAAGGACGTCCCATACTATGTGCTCCTTAATGTCAATTAATTGTGTCATTTTTAAGAAACATGAAAGCAAACTTCAGAAAACGCACTGACAGTGAATTTTATTCAATTTGGATGTCAATAAAAAGGTAACTTGAAATAAGACAAAAAGAAATGGTACATTCTTGCAAAGGACCTCCCATTATATCGGATTCCTTAATACGAAGTCAATTTAATTCTCTCGTTTTCAAAAAATCTGAATACAAACTTCAGAAAAGTTTTTCAGCAAGTCAGGGGAGAGAGAGAAAAAAAAAAAAGAGGTATATTCTTGCAACTGGCCTCTCTAGTAGTAGTTTACCGTCACTTTTAGGAAATGTGCAAGCAAATAAAAAAATGCTCTTTGAAACTGTGATAATTTTACTTTTTGGGAATGAGGAAGTAATAAATTATATTCTTGCAACTGCCATTCCATACTATATGACCATTTAATATGATGTCCATTCACTTTGTCACTTTTGAGAAATATGCAGGCAAAGTCAAGAAAATGCTCCAAGACAAAAAAAAAAAAAAAAAAAAAAAAACACCTTAATTTTTGTAAACCATTAAACAATAGTTCTAATAAGTCAATAAAATATAACATTTATTCTTGCAAATGAGTATATACACAAACTGGTTTGTTAGAGTAGTCCAACAAACCACTAATCAGGAATTCCGCTTACGATGATTTAAATAAGAAGCCTTAAGGACAGTTGGGGCAGTGCGTGGGGCATTTTCTCGTATCTTCACTCACATGGGATGCAAGATATTCCACCATAGCTTCTTTATAGTGTGAACAGTATACATTACTGATGGTTTGGTTTGAACGTGCTGGTCCCACTTCTGGCTGCAATTAAAATAGTTTTTCCTGCTCTGCATGGCTCTGTCCAATGCTGTGGGTGCACAGAGTCCACCATTGCCCAGCTCCTGTCTCCATTCATGCCAGGACAAAGCCATTGGAATAGGTGTCAGCTTGGCGCAGCAGGGGAGCAGCCATCCCAGACAGTTCCATCACCACACCACAAGTCAGCCCCATCGGGGACACACCAGGGCTTCATCTGGCCTTCCATCTGATAAAGGTGGAGTGAAGCGCCCCGCTAGACACCGGCTCAACTATCAGCCTTGTACGCCTCGGAGCTACTGCCTCTGTCTGGGTGTAAGACCATGGGTGTCCAGCTGTGCACCATCACTGGCATGTTGGCCAATAGAAAAGGGAAATGGATGCTCGGAGTTTGCTTGCTGGGCATTAAAATGGACCAGGAGTTCTGGGCAGCCAGCATACAAGACACTGTTATCCCAGCACTTGACTTCCTGTTGTAGGATGACATGGATGGAGCACAGAGGCTGCCCTGATTGCAACTACTGTGCTGCCTGCCATGAGCTACTGGCTGCGATTGGTCCTGCATTACTTTCGTCCATACCTATATGGCTCCCGGTTCCTGCTTAGGACAGACACGCCCCCCTTTAAATTGCTGTTTAACTTCAAGGAGCTGGAAGGCCAAATGGCAAGATTCAATTCAATTCAAATAGCGCTTTTAACAATGGACATCGTCACAAAGCAGCTTTACAGAAATCCGGATGTAGATCTAGATTCCTAATGAGCAAGCCAGAGGCAACAGTGGCAAGGAAAAACTCCCTGAGACAACATGAGGAAGAAACCTTGAGGGGAACCAGACTCATGAGGGAACTCATCCTCTTCTGGGTGACACCCGATAGTGAGATAACCACTCTCCAGCCTAGAGAACCTGGAGAGTTTCACATCAGCTTGCGTAAAAAAACAAAAACACGACGCACTGGTTTTGAAGCACTGTATCAAGGCTTGATTCGTTTTCAGATAAACACGTGATCAATGACTTCTGAAGAGTCATTCTCCACGCAACTACATGACAGCCTCGCTCTAAATCAAAAGAAACAGTTGACCGGAAAGCCTCATTGCGCACACAGACGCTTGTAATCAAGAAAGGTGGTAACCTCGGTAATATGGAATTGAAAAAAAGTCTGATGTTGAACAAACTACTGTAAAGTTTAAAGTTTGTAGAAAGCCAATTGCAACAAAAAGTAGCAGCACAACTAATTTATTCCAGCACTGCCAAAGACACCCAGTGGAATGGGAGAAATGTGTGAAACTACAGGATGAAAATGCAATTGGAATACAGAAACAAAAAAAGAAAAAGAAAAAGAATTCAAAATCAAGAATCGTTGATAAGTTTGAAAAAAATAAAAAATAAAAAAATAAATAAATCGAGATTAATTTTTTTTTTTTGCCATAGCGCCCAGCCCTAGTATAAAGGTGCCGCTACTCTGTCAGGCTGGAGCAAAAAGATGACAATAGGAGCAACAGAGTGGCAGCTGGTGAATCCCCAGACCCTCTGCCCCAGTGTGCTGCCGGCTGTCCACGCTCTGGTGTGGGTGGCACAACGTTGCCAAGACAACTCAGTGGCTGCGGGTACGGTTCTACTGTGCTGCACACAAAGGCCCACAAGGCGCACCCATGCAGCAGTATCAGATCAGCACACCCATGCAACGGGTCAATGTCGACATCCAGGGCCCCTTCCCCCACACTGTGGCAGGGCGCTGCTACATCATCGACATGGATTATTTCACTAAGAGGCCTAAGGCCGTTTGAGGTCCCAGACCAAAGTGCCACCACTACAGTTGAAATGTTCTTGCACTTTAATGTCCCAGAAGGTCTCCATAGTAACCAAGGAAGGAACTTCAAAGCCCAGGTGTTCCATCAAGTCTGCCGGTTGTTTGGGGTGAGAAAGACCAGGACCACCACTTCTAACCCCAGCTGGTACAGTGGTTTTATCGCACGCTGGCTACTCGGCTAACCATTCTGACTGCTGAGCAGCAAAGGGACTGGGACCAGCAACTTCCCTTTGTGCTGTGGGTTTAGAAGGTTGATAGTGCAGGAAACCACAGACGGGAGCTTTGCACACCTGTGGACCTAGTTCCTGGTGGCCCATGGTTTCACCAGGTAAGCAGACCTGAGTGTATCCCCCACAGCAGAAACGCAGGCTCTGCCCCAAGCTCAACAGTTACTACACATGGAGGCCAGTAAGCGTAGGTACATAATAGGTGTACCCCATCAACTGGCAACTAAATGTACTATTTTATATTTGCTTGAAAATGAACAACATTACAGAGGGTTTGAGACATGGGGTGGCAACGGTGGGGCAACAGCACACTAAGGGGTGGCACCACCCCATTACGTAAAGAACAAAGTTGCATTAGTAAAATATCTGATTTGTTCCTTGGTGCAAAATGAATGGCCATGTAATGACATTACAGTATTGGCTTCATAGTTGCTCAAGGGATTTGGTCAAAATTCCTACAACACTACAACAATGATGCAAATCAACATGAGCTAGATAAGATTAAGTAAGTCTGCATGAATTGCATAGGAGTAATTGACCTCTCAGATATCTGTGTTGAGTTCAGAGCCAGGTTGGCAATTAAGGTAGCAAAGCTTATTCTAAGGGTGGCAAACGCCACTCTGTTCCACCCACGTGGACGCACCACCGCATCCGTCACAGCTCACGTCAAGGCTCAAAGCTAATGTGGCACCCTCCACTTGTAGAGGGTGCACAAAAAAAAACCAAATAATCGCAATACAAGGAAATAATAATCATTTATATATTAAATCTTCTTGGCTTTGCGTACATGTTTCTGAAGTAGGTGCACGTAGTATTGATTTTGTTTAGACATTTTACCAAACTGCCACAGTGTAATAACTCCATATTAAGAGGACAGACAGTATAGGTATTCATCCAAAAAAAAAAAAGATTTAGTTTTCGCTTCATATTAGGAATGACCAAAACGAATTTCATAATGTCTTAATGCATTTTCTCGACTTTGATTGCATATTTCTTAAAACCCACGTCATCAATTGACTTCATATTAAGGGGGCACATTGTATGGGGGGGGTCTTTTATTTTTATTTTTACAAGAACATACTATGTGTTTTCTCTCTCTCTCACTCTTGTATTGGAACTTTTTATTGACCTCCAAATAAAAAAATAAAAAATCACCAGGTCACTGTTAGCACATCTGAAGTTTGCTTCTATATTTCTGAAAAAAAAAAAAAAAATGGCCAAGTGAATTGACTTCATACTTATGGGGAAAACATATTATATGTGATATTACATCATTACAATATACATTATATTACATCGTATGTTGTTCCTCAGGCATGCACCTTTCCCCCCCCCTTGCTGCGTGTCTGAAAGTGCTTTTGCTCAGCATCGTGCACGTTTCAACACACTCAATGCGTTAAAAGCACGTATGCACCACGAACATTGGTATTCCAGCAACAAGATGTCGCACGCACATGAAATTAAGAAACCTTCGCGGTGTCTGCATTTCTCCTGAGCCCGACGAGGCGACAGCTTCTCGTGCAAGCGCCTGGTGGTCGCCGCGCACGCGCACGCGCACACGCACGCGCACACCAACAGCGGTGCATTTTCGTGGGCGAAACATATCAGTCGAAAACCCACCCGTATTGTAAACATGGCCGTAAACCACGTCTAAAAGCAGCACGTGTGAAGTCGCAGATATGCGCTGAACTGAGCACATTGCTATGCTAGCTGTGCTAGCTGTGTTCATCACAGCTCCATGTGGACCGTATCCCTCTTCCTCCTCCTCCTCCTCCTCTTCCTCTTCCTCGGCTACCTGCCGCCTCGTTGGCAAACGCACTACACGCTCGAACTGAATTCAACGTGTCACGCTTTAGCACTGATAACTCACTACAAAGACTTTTATTTTTTTTTATTTTTTATAAATAAATAAATAAATAAATAATCTGGTGATGCACGCGCGCGCACATCTGGATGAAAGGGTCAATCCCCGCGCTTGCGTGTTTCCAACGACCGACTTCCCATTCATCACGCTGGGGAAGCGCAGCTACCCACACCGCTCGAGTCGGCCGGCCCGTCCTCGCTTACACATAACGCCGCCACCGCGAGCCGAAACCCGCCCGTGCTCCGTACCCAAGTGCACGAGTTCCCGGTCTCCCGACCAGCATATTTTTCTTACCCTCTTCCGCCACCAAAGCTACCGTAAGCCCGGTCATCGTAGGTGTCGAAATCCGCCATGGCCGTGTTTGCTGTCCAGAGAAAGCAGTCTGCTGGATGGGGGCCTTCAATATACCACTGCGCGCTTTAGCCGTCTCAGCAATGCCTGCAAAATGTCACACACATAAAGACCTGCGAGGAGAACTTGTACATCAACAAGTCAACCAACGATGAAAGCAAAAAAAAAGAAAAAGTGTAAAGTTTATACATGGGGGTTTTTTTTTTTTAAATAATCGCTGGGGAAAAAAAAAAAAACTCTAAAGAAGAACGTATCATTTTTGAACTGGGCAAATACGCAGAGAGCACGGCACGAGAAATCGTTAGCTACATGCAAATACCGGCTAGCACAAACATGTTAGAGATTCTGACTTTCACTAAATATCTAACGTTTCTAGAGTGTGCTGCAAAACCTAGTTCGTCGTCGTCGTCGTTGTTTTTCTTTCTTTCTTTCATTAGACTAATTTTTTTTTTTTTTACCCAAATCAAAATATCTTTCAGGATTCAGGAACGTCGTTTATGTTTACCACCAACAGGGTTCAAACAGTTAGCAGAGCAGGAAGTGGCGCTGTCTCTTGTCTGCAGTCTGCATTTCCCTACACAGTGTCATCATTAAATGATATGTGAATCGACACTTTACCAGAAAACACAAGACGAGCAAGACCATTAATACATTTAAACACAGAATAAGACAGTTCATAACCCCCATCATCCATCCATTCATCCATCATTCATCCATCATTCATCCATTCATCCATCATCCATCCATTCATCCATCATTAATCCATCATCCATCCATCCATCCATCATTCATCCATCATCCATCCATTCATCCATCATCCATCCATCATTCATCCATTCATCCATCATTAATCCATCATCCATCCATTCATCCATCAATTCATCCATCATTCATCCATCATCCATCCATTCATCCATCATTCATCCATCATTCATTCATTCATCCATCCATTCA
>JAOUQW010000047.1:13289013-13306445 GCA_028565825.1 Olivaichthys viedmensis | reverse complement strand
GAATAAGTCTGTAATGTAATGAAACGTGGAGAAGGTGAAAGGGGTGTGCAGACTTTCCGGCTTGACTGTATATAAAACCATGCGTGTGTGTGTGCTTACATACATCTAGGCTTTTACACACTCTTTTAAGCCTGGTACTTTGCAGTCATTACAACCCTCCTGATTGAGCCTTCCATGAAACACACATTTGTCAGTGAAAAGCCAGAGGATATCTCAACTGAATTATTTCATTACTGGCTGATAATGATTAAACTTGACACATACATTTTCTTTATTGCTCTTGTCTTGCAAGTGGCATTCCTGATCTGCTTCATGACATTAATGACATTTAAGCATTAGAGATGCAGCAGAAAAAACCATTCCTTTAATGCAATCAGAATTTCATCTACAATTTCCTGATACTTTGTAGTGTAGATTACAGCTTTCATCTCAACAAGGCTAACGACAGGAAAACTGTGCCAAAATGTTTCCAAGCATAATCCCTATGCATATATGCATACATTCAAAGCGAGAACAAGTGTGTGCCAATAGGTAACAGTGTGTAATACCAATAAGGACAGCACTTTCTTGAATGTGGCATTTAACTGTATATTCCACACTATGAATCACCACCAATAAAACGTGTATATCTACATGAAAACAGTAGTATTCTTTATACAAGTTATACAAATGCTGTGAATGGTCTTTTAGTCAAATATACACTAATTAGGGCTGTGACCAGGCTGTTAACTGATTTGGAGACCAACATGGTACCAAATGCAAAAATGTACTTAGATCCTTTTCTTGATAACCTTTGTTTTATCTGGTTAACCACTGTTTTTTAAGCAGTATGGGAAAATATCCATTGCTGGTGTAACATGATCTGAAGAGAGTTTAACCTTTTAAGCTCCTGCCTTTTTATTCAGTTATTCATTTTAAAGCAGGTTATTCAGTAATTACAGTGAAATTAATGGGAAAGGTATGTAGTTCTGAGAGTAAGGAATGTAAGTCCTTACCTACAGACGGGTCCTGAGAGTTTTAAGGGGTTACAGAGAAGGTAAAGATAAAGAAAAATATGCAGAATGAAGAAGATATCAAGCTGTTTGAGTGTGTGAATGTGATAAAAGTAGACAAGTTTAAGCAGAACAGTGAAAATAACCACAAATGTTGAAAAAAGAAAGAGTCTTATATATTTTCACTATCATATGCATCTTCCTTACTTGTTCTGCTATCAGATATTTCATCAAGTTACAGCTGCATTGCTGGCTTTTCCATAGTGAGAAACAGTTAATGAGGAAAGTAAAAGATGGCTACTTAAGCGGAGTGCCCTCAGAGAGAGGTCAGTGCGCTGGTCCTATGGTTGCAATGAGATTTCCACACACACGCACACACACAGCCAAACCTCATTAAAACTGATTCAGCTCCATTTGACTGCAGACAGGAAAAGCACAACTTTGCAAAACTACCAAAACAAGCTTTCTTCACTGCTGCAAAAAGCAGATCTATAATTGAGTATCATAAAGGAGCACTGAAGTTCAAAGTAAACTCAGGGAGCAGAGAATGACCATGACAGAGGTTTCTCAGGCAAAACACTTCCATTTATACTAATGAGGACAAAGGAGCAGGCTTTTAATTCCTTCTTTTTTTGTTTTACAAAAACAAAAAACAAAACTCAGTAGTTAATCCAAAACTGTTAAACAGAATTGGATTTTTCATAGTCCTGTGTGGTACAGCAATTTAGTGTGTGTGCATGAATGGCTCAGTGGAGTTAATTAGCTAACTTATTATCCCAGAGGCTTCTTTCTATCGGCACGATAAACAGAAAGACAGTCACAAACACCAGGCAATTTAAGAGCTAAGAACAGATGTGGGCAGAGGAGAGAAGGAATGGAGTTATTCTTGGAAATCAAACAACGTAGGCTAAACTAACCTAGAGGATGAAGGAGAGAAAATAAAAGTGACCCTTGTTTTTTCTCTTTTCACTCTGCAGATGAAGCAGAGGGAACGGTAAACTGACTTGATATATGTGGTACTATAAAAAGGGTATTATAAAAAGTATTTAAATATGAAAGAATTATAAAAGTTAGTATTTAATCCCCCATTTAATTAGCCATCTGGTCTTGTTTGTGAGTCACAGGCATTTTTTAATAAACAGCAATAGGCTAAGTATGTTTCAGTATGTACCATGTCAATGTCAATGTAGTGTGATTTTCTGTTATCATATCACCAGTAAGTTTTTTCTCTTTCTATCTTGCACAGACATATGTTTGTAATATCTATACATTTCGAGGTTTTATAAAATAAATTTGGGAGGATTTAAATAACTATACCGTGTTTTATATCCAGACACTGGTTCTCCTGATTACAATGGTATGTACATTTTATCTGTACAATGTAACATAATTGCAAAAGAAGCTTTTTGTGTGTCACATAGAACCAAAAATGTAATGTTACACATTTAAAGAAGCAGGAAAGGGTTACAATTAATCACAATTAATTACAATGGCACATATAGAAAGGAGACTACACACAAACAGCTATATCATCATAGGCTCAAACAGTAACCAGGGCATTACAAAAATGTCAAATTACATTTCCATTTTATATAATTTTATGTAATGTAATGTAATTTTTTAATTACATACCATGTTATGATCCATTTCTCCAAATCCCCCATATACATGTTTCAGAAGTCTGAAAGGTTCCTCACTGTACTTTTAAACTATAGTACTATGGTCTTACTAATGAGATATTTAGATGAGAAATGTTGCTGTGGGGCGCCACAGTGGCACAGTAGGTACCATTGATGCTTCACAGTAGGTAGAAACAATAGGTTGTTTCTGCTATCTGCTACTATTGTATTTTTTACCTTTAACAAGATATTGCAGAAAAACCTTTTCGATGCTTTGTGAAACTTACCATTTTCTTTTATTTTTTCTATGCTGTGTGTATCTTCTGCATTGTTTTTTTAGCACACCCACTTATTTTGTTATAAAAGTCACCTTTCAAGTCTTCAAGATGTGTTTATTCATACTGACTCATGTGTGCATACATATTTATACATTTATTTTGACTTCATTTGTCTTAGCATGCTTAACTACAATATGGGGACTGAATACAATGTGCTACAATTCCAAAACAAGAAAACATATGCCCAGAAATAAAAGTAATAGATCTGTATCTTGCCTTATTTGTCTCTTTCTGCTAGTCAAAAATAAGTTTTGATTTCACATCCAAACTTTTAGAAGGCACTGTATGTATAATGTAGAGTACAAGATATGACTTTAAATAAAACAGAAGGACACTGTAGAATTTGTTTTAGTGAAAGTATTTCATAAACACACCATATCTCTGTTCTCCTTTAGTGTGGGTGGTAAGAAGCGAAAGTGGCATATTTTGCAGTCTCTAGGCAATTACTGGTTAAGAACCAATCACGTTTGAATACAAGCCAATGGAGAACTTACAAAGTGCATGTTGCCATCTACAGTGCTGGGATGATTTTCACTCTGAAATTACATGAGTGCACTTAGCCGACTTTCAGACAATGGCACAGAGTATGCATGTGCAGAAATAGGAAAAGCAGCACGGTATTGCACAAGCTCACTGTGCTGCTGAACTGCTTTCAGGTGGGACAGCCGAGGTGGCTGTTGCCTTGGAAACCAGCCAGTAAGGAAAATTATGGCAATTGGCCAATTATGCACTGTATATCATACTCCCAAAGCAAATGGCTAGAAATGAACACATAAATCGTAAATGTAATTTCACATTTTTTGTATTGCCCTGGTTACGGTTTGAGCCTGTGATGATGTAGCTGTTTGTGTGTAGTCTCCTTTCTATAGCTGACATTGTAATTAATTGTGACTAGTGAAGGCAGGGCAGCATAGGTAAAGTTAGGTCACATGCAAATTTTACCCATTAAAGTAAACAAATGACTCCTGCCTCGATATTTCCCTCCCATTTAAATGTCAAAGCAGTTCCCTGTGGAATATTGTTCCTGAGGGAAAGAGAAAATCTTTGTTACCAAGATGTAATCTGTTATAACCACAAATAATATCCAACATTACAGAATGCACAGTAAGAATAAATAAAACAGACATAGGCCAATTAGGGTTGATGCACCAGAAATAGATCTCATATATCATAAGGTTTAATTGCTTGTAATAATAGAGATATTTTTATGGTTACGGAGCTTGTGCCTGTTATGTGACAATGCAGCAATCTGTTCAACTGAAGTAGACCATTTCAGTGTGATTTTACAGAGGATTTTGTCCTCCTTCTTAAATGTCTTCTCTAGGTAGATATCAGTAGTGTACAATAAATTGAGAAGATTATATAACAGCATAAATGTTCAATGTTATAAGATAAATATGCAATCATAGTTAAGGGCTAAAATGATTTGCACTGTTGAAAATGGTTATCCATTATTAGTAATTCATAATAATTTCATATAATATAAAAATGAATCATACTGAAAGTACTGAAATAAATAGCATATTTACCTTGTAGACTGATTGATGCTGACTGATTTTTAACCAAAGCATTTAAACTTTTACCCATGATTAGCATGAAAACCATGAGGTATACTAGTTACAAACAGTGTATATTCAATGTTGAAAACGTCCTATTAAAATAAGTATAATGTGTTTTTGCAATGTCATTCGCAGAAAAGACTGTGAGGAGACAACATCCTTTTGAGAGTCATTTATTTCAGTCGTTTATATCATTATGGGGCCACTACACTGACTTGCTAATTCGACTACAAAATAGCTGTCACTTGCTGACATTGGCTTGAGGTACACTTATACACAGTTATGTTGCTAACTCAAAACATAGAGGGACAAATATTAAGTGTCATGGATACTTTTGCAGTGTCCATCCAAATATCAACTACTGCTCATGCTTCATAATATTTATTTGTTTGTTTATTTATTAGGGTGAAGTCAGGTAAACTGGGCAATCAGGAAAAATGGGCCAGATATGGTTGAAGTGACCTAGCACCTAGTGTCATTGGTCCATTTTTCCTGATCTAAGGTAAAATGGGCCACTGGGGGATATCTGACACTTAAACATTTCTAGGATTTAAGCATTTAATTGTATTATACTGTATATATATATTTTACTTAAAATGATTTAAAAAAAGATCTAACTTAACAAAAAAAAACACTTTTAAGTTTTAAGTTGTGTTTTACGGTACATGTAATGGTATTTTAATGCTTTTATAGACAATTAGTCAAAAGTGGCGCAGTTTACCTGACTTTATTCTACATTCTGAATGTATCCAAATGTAAAAATGACACTTAACATTCTAGAGCAACAAGTTCTACATTTACATTCACAGTCAAAACAAAATCTTTAGTGTGTTAAATTTGGGACTGATGAATGATCTAACACAAATTTGACACTGTTCATTGGTGATTTCCTATAGCAGTTGTGGTTGCAAGGTTAGCCAGCAAAAAAAAAACCTTGTCAGGTACAACTTATGATCATCCCAACAGTCAGATTTGGCAAAACTCCTTTCTGTCATACCTCATGTTTCCTTTGCTTTAACAGGGTCTTGTAATGGCAAGAGAGATGTTATAGAATATTCCATCTGGATTTAGGGACTTTAGGAGATTAAGTGTCCCCTCGTGGCTTCCTCTGGTTTCCTTAACTGTCAGGCATTAATTTCTGCTGTGTTGTTTCACCTGATTTAAAAGCGAGGGATAAAACCCACATGGATTTCACTGTATTTATGCTGTTGTGTTCCCACTGTCCCATTGCATCAAGCTGAACTGGATGGATTGATGCTCTCTACATGCTCTTGGATGATCCTGGAGCATAATATGGTGTCAGGGGACAGAAGACTACTAACAATCAGTTAGGAGGTTATGCGGTACTGTAAATCCTTTAAAGCCTTGTCAAGACTTAAATTTTTTATTCTGAGAGTTGTTTTTCATGGGAAAGCAATGTTTTTGTTTAACTATTGATAGAGAAATGTTTTGAATCAAAAGAGAGGATATGGTGCATCTGTCTTGGTACTATCCAACCATGTAAATTTCAACACCATTTCAAGCTTTACACACAAGCAGTGAAGTTTAAACCGAACCTTACATGACTCCAATGTACACAAAAGTGTGATCATAATCAGAAATCATGGTCATGTGGCAAGCAGCCTAACATTAATAAAAAATATTGAAGACACAGAGTGTTTACGTGTGTGTGAGGAAGAGAAGGGTTATGAACCAATACATCTTGGGGTGGAAGTGTACTTGGAGGAAATGCGTGTCTGCCTAGGTACAGGGGTAGCACACTCTTAGCGACTCGCTGGAGTGCAGTTGTTTTCTAGGGAGTCTGTAGGCGTGTGGAAAAGATAAGATTAGTACGCAGTTGCACGCTGGAACGGCACATTTGAAAGAGCTGCCATCTGGGTGGTTGTGAGTAATTATTGCCCTCCAGCTGTGGGCGATTAGGCCCAACACTGCCCTGAGTGCACGTGCTGTTGTTGTTTTAATGAAATGTCGGCCTGGTTGTGGTGGCTCCGGGTGAGGCGATACTCCATCAAGAGTCCCGGCATCACACAGGCAAATCGGTGCACAAACATACAACGTGTAACTTACAACACATACAGTAGGTATACCATATAATAACTATACAAAAACAAATATCACCAAATACCACTTACTCTTGCCCTTGCTTTTTAGAAATTACAGTACAGTAACCTTCACTGGGTGATGTGAATAGTGAACTCTGATCACAATCATAAAGTAAAAATAGATCAGATCTAGTCATGTGTATTCATGCCACTTCCCAGCTGTGAGTCTTTACCATGGAAATAGACCAAAATTAAGAAATATTATTGACGTTATTAATAGACACTACAACGAGAAATGCAGCATGCTCCAAATTAGCCATGGGAGACCGGGGTGTCGCAATAGCACGTGGTTGGCAATATACTGCCAAGGAGCACTCTGCAGGGAAGAGAGGTGAGGGCTGTAGATCAGTGCTGGACGTGGATGCATCTGAGATTTACAGCAGTCGAGTCCTTCGTGCATGTAGGGCGAGTAGTAATGTGCTGAGCAGCAAAGGACAGAGGGACATAAATTAGCGGGACAGTTCTCTGGGCAAGGACAAGGAAGAACACAGTTACCTACAGCAGAAAAAGCATGTAGACATAGAGATACAGGCAATTATGGACTTTTTTCTGTTATTCCTAAAAGAGAAAAAACAGCACACATGCAAACACCAAGACAGAATGTGTGTTTGTTTACTGTAAAATATAATGGACACTTTTAATAAAAAAAGGGGGGCAGGTCCTGCACAAACTTAGTGATATACTGTAACTCAGTTAGAGCAGTGATGCTAAGGTACAGGGTTAGGGAGAAAGAGAGGTAGAGGTCCTTACATGATTTGCAATCACAGTCTTGCTCCCAGGAGTTGTGCAGCTTACATACAGATTCTGTATCCTAGGATTACTAAAACAGTTATTCATGTGGATTTATGCTTACACTGACATTATTTACACAAGAGTGATATTTTTCTGTAACACGAAATGGGTTTTTGATGATCACTTGGATACTCGCAGATAAATGACAGCCACAGTTAAGAGATGCTAAATGTAAATTTCATCACTAGCATCTCTAACAGGAAGGTCAGGGATGGGAGGCAAAATCACCCTCTTACATTCCCATGATTGCATACATACAGTTTCACTTTATCACGTTTAAGAGCTCTCAACATCATGTTATTGAATAAAAATATTTAATCCAGGCTTCTAGTGGAGGTTAGTTGGTGTGAAAATGGAAAAAAGATCTGGATCTCTCCATTGCTGCTGTTGCAAAGTACAAGATCAACAATTATTAGACTATAAATTAGTGGTGAGAGTAAATCGGTAAATCAAAATCTGAAATTTTAAATTTAATATTTTAAATGTTTAAATGTCCATCTGACATTATTTGAGCTGGCTTTTAAAACTCTACTGATTTAAAATAGAAACACTAAACTGTTTTTCATCTAAGAACTATAGGTCATATCACATCACTAATTATTTCAGTCTGTCGTCTAAATTTTTTTATTTTATAATTTATTTATTTTACATCATGATGGTGTGAACACAGATCAGTTGCCAACTTTCTGAAGTTTCTGAAGATCACTCATGTAGGCAAATTAGTAAATGGTTCTGTGCCAGCCTCGGTGCCTCCCTCTTTTTCTCTGCTCAGCTTTTTCACCACAAAGCACTTTTTATAATACAAAATCATACACCATTATCTCCCTGCTATGAAAGCTGAAATGCAGGCAAGTACTTTTCTGACTGGGGATGGCATGTTTCTAAATGAGCAATTGGGAAAAGCTCATAAGTTACAAATCTAAGCCCGTGCTATGGTGGATATGGTTCCTCTATGTACCTGCTTACTGAGAGGTTGGAGAAGAGCCAAGTGATTTCAAAGCTAGCCAACAGACGCGAGCAGAGTTACTAATCTTCAGCAACCAACTCTCATGTTTGCTTGGCTTCTACACCCTGAACAGGGTAGTTAAGATCAGGCCCCATCAAACAACAATTTCCCACAAGTTCCTACCTCTTGGGAGTCTTGGGTTGGCAATCAGAATCAAAATAGACTAAGAAAAAATAGCCCTCATCTCTGGTCTAATTATGTGAGCGCAACAAGAATATCACTCTGATGTGGCTCATATAATACAATTCAGACAGGTTATCAAAGCAGGGCTACCAAGCGTATTTTCAGTGTTGTATCAGGAATGCATACATCATTTTTCCCTTTGTTGTCTCCTTTTACATATTATGCAGTGTTTTCCCATTTTTTTTAACATTTTAATTGGTACATCTGCACACAATGGCCTATTTAGAGGATACCATTTGTCTCAGTGGCTCTAATACACAAAAGTGCATAGATGCATTCACATTAACATCCAAAGGCTTTCTTATCATTCTGCAGTCTTAGTGTTTATTTAAACATGCTGGGACAAAGAAGAATGAGAGAGAAGAATGTTGTGTTCAAATTAGGTTGATAATTATGCTGTTAAGATGAATGACCCACGTCAGAGAAAAAGCTGAGTACAAGGCCACTTCAGTTTACTTTGTCAGGACACTAGTGTTTGCTGCAATTATAGCCCTGCTAAATCTGCTCAAAGCAAGAAATAATGGAGTAAACTGCTACCTGTATCCTATAATCTTGAACAGTGTGTTAATATTTTACAAAGGAATTTTAAACCTTCTCCATGTGTTGCAGATTTAGTCTCTCTGAACACCACCAGCAATTAGGAAGTCCAGAGGCATAAAACTAGTATGTACATTGGTTCGGAGCCCTCTGCTTCTTCCTTTATAACCATGACAGTACATTACAGTACACAAGATGGGTGTTTTAGGTTTAAATAAAGCTTACTATAGAGCCAAATTCCTGTAAGAAATGACCATTCTGAAGTGGCTGTATCTCACAAGTACAGAGTAAAAGGCTGACTGGCAAGCTGTATGTGACTGTTCTCTGATACATTAGAAGTTGGTGACAGCAGGAGCTTTTCACCACCGAGAACTAAGCGAGATTCTCCGAAGTATGACTCAAACACCGGAGGGAAAAGCTGCTCAGCAGGAGCCCAGGGGTTGACAGTAAGCCTTGAGTATAACACCCCAAAACAAAGCAGGCACAGAAGGAGAAAAAGAGAGAGGATGAAAAATGCTCCCTAACTTTCCGACACTCCTCCATTGTGTGCTCGACTGATCTGCTTTAGAGAACTTGAATACTCATGAAAAGGTCTTAAATAGATGTCTAAGAAAGAGCCCAGAGGTAATGTCATAATAATGTCCTTTATCATTGATAATAACATAATGGTATTTTGTTTAACAGGCATTCTGTCAATTTTCCTAAGATGCCCAGTGATTTAAAAATCCACAACAAAGTACCCCTGGGCTAAATTTAAGCCATTATAATGCGACACAAGCAGTTGCAGTCCACCAGATAAATTTTTCAAACCAAATCTTGGTAACATGGTCTATAAAATCTGTGTGTATATATATATATATAAATATATGGAATATACATATATATACAGTATATAATACATTATAAACATACATAATACTTTATAAACACATTATGTTCCATGCCTAATGACTTATAATGGATACCATTAAAAAGCAGGAATGCAATACGCAATAACTTATAAAGGTAGGAAGTGTTAACCAAGTTATTTATGTAATTAGTAAGACATAGTCCTCGCATAGTTTTATTTTCAGCTAGACTTGGCATTGTAATTTAGGGCTTGACACATTTCTGTGCAGAGGTGAAGCTGATTAAAACTGGGAAAGCCAATTATGAAAGCCATCTGAACAGAGCTAATCTTTTGACTGAATTTTTGTTTTTTGCTGAAAATGTTTTGGTTGAATACTCTATTTCACTCATGAGCTGCCTTCCTTAATTACATCATATATTTACCTGTCCACCCATCAATTCCAATAACATTTTGTTATCTTTAACATGAAATACTATAAATGTTCATGCATCATCATTCCTGTGTCAGAATGTCCTAAATTCACACTAGCAGCCCTGTTAGCAGAAACTTGAAAGAAAACACTGAGCTCAGACTTGGGGAGAAATGGCTGAGCACTTGGACAGCATCCAAGTCCTCGAGCTGTGGCCTCCAGGGTCCTGAGTGAACCTAAGCACCTGCTTCTAAACAAGGTACACTCTGTGAGGTGGCCTAGATTCTCACTGCTTTACAGCTTGGTGCACAGTCTCACTAACTGCTGCCTTCTGGGAAAATTCATCCCGTGGTGTCCTCTAAATGGGATGGAAGGAACATCATTATAAAGTCATTAACGATTAGGAACACCACCTAAAATTAGCCACTCAATCCCTCCTATGACTCCCAGCATGCCTACTACAAACAAAGCACAAGCAAAAATAAGACTGACTTTACACTCCTATATTCTTACACTCATAGAAAAAAGCATTCTTCAGGGGTTGTTTAGTGTATATAGTTCGGGGTTCTTAGCTTCTTCAATGGGCTCTACTTGTAACCCTCTCTGATAGGAAAACACTCTGTTGTAGGGCTCAACATAGAACCTTTAATGGTTCCCCAAGAGGGACAAAGAATCCGTAAAGGTTTAGATTTAACCCTTTGTGTTTACTTAAGATCAGATGTGTCAAAAGGGCATTAAATAATGACACAGATCTGTAGGTATAAGGAAATAAAACAAACCACATATACAAAAAATATATATAAATTAAAGAACCTACAAACAAAATAATGGTGCTCTACCCCAATGTCTGGCATTGTCTTTGTAATATTTCAGCAGGTGAATGTTTGCTGAATCACCCGCATGATTCCCCTTTCTTTTTGCAGTTGAAAGAACAAATATATCCTTCTTCATCAAATTTTGACAGACCGCAGACTGTGCAGCTCTTTCAGAAAGAAATTTGTGAATGCTGTATAACAATAAGTTCTTCTAAGAATCCTTACACAGGACATTTAGCCCTCACATAGGAGGGCACAGGAGAGCTGAATGATCATGATCAGCATTACCAACCAAAGTCCTGATGACAAATTGCTGATGTGTCTTTCTTTTTAAGTAAGTTTCTTTTATGAAAGGAAAAAGATGTATTAAACAGGATGAAGTCATGCAATGAAGCAACAAAAACTGTATACAGCGTAGATTATAGTACAGACATAGATCTACAACATAAGACATAGAACATCATAATTACTCAAAGTAACAGCATTGTTGAGGAAAAGTAAAAAGAATTTAGGGCAACACTTCTTTTTTTTTTGCTGCTATAATATTTAATGTCATGACAGCTTATATCATGTGCTGATTTATATATATGCTATATATAGCATGTTTCATACACATCTATCATGAAACATTGACAAAATAAGAAATCCTCTGACTTCATCAGAAATGTCCCTTGCCATACATAATTTCCCATTAAAGGTTATGTATCAAGACATGTTATTGCTATGTCTTTGGCAGGAACATAAAGAGATTATCATGACATTTGTCATAACATATATTCTGACTAAAGCATCACTAATGATTGTGCAGAGTCCCAAAAGTGACAGAAAATAGAAATAGAAATAATAGTGAGGTTAATATCTCGCTTATATGGCTACTCAGCAGCACTTAAAAAAACAAAGACTCTGAAAATCTTCTGGTTCCTCATAACTAAACTAGCAAATTATTGTAATTTATTTGGCTAACTTCCTTGTCCCCGCCCACATATCAATAGGTACTGTTATATGATTGTTACTATGGTTACACCTCTGAGGGCGTTATCTTTCTTTGTTCTTGTCATATTTAATTAAAACATTTCCATGCACTGTAACCTATAAATAATTATTTTCTGTGTAAATCCATGTCATTAATTTTTTCCTCATTTTTAATTAATAGCATGATAGCAAAGCGTGACTATAGGCCTAGCCTTGTTCTCATGGTTACAATCCAATATGGTTCCATAGTATAAGGTGCATTGATTTACAACAGTGATTAAAGTTACCTTACCCTAACAGGCATCTCCCAGCCAATTAAAAAACAAGTATTTTCTGTGGGCATGGTACACAGTATTTTGACAGTTATTGACACTAATGTCAAGACACTTTAGCTTTTATTAAGTATGTATCATAGCATCTGTCAAAAAAAACTATGCTAAAATTAGCATATGACAAGCTGTCATGGCATCAAACATTATGGCAGCTATCATGACACTCATATCACTGGATGTATACTGTCAGTGCAACTCATGACAGCATATGACATTTTCCATTTCATGACATGTTTATGACATGGTTATAATGCAGAGTTTAAGTAAAATGTTACCAAAATAAGCAAATCTGCCACACACACACACAATAGTAACAGGTCTGTTTTTTAACGACATGAATGAATTAAGTAATACTGGTAATGCATGGGACCCTGGAAAAATGAGAAACTTATTAGATACTCACATGGGATTAAACTATATGTTGTTGTTTTTTAGGCTCATGTAGTTTTACAACACCATTTCACAACATGTGAGAGTGAATACTGTACAATGTTTAATCTCCAACTATTTGAAATAGAAGCTGCTCACCATCTGACATCTGGCATGATAACACATTCCTAGTTGTTAAATATTATTAATGTCCTATAATCTATTTTTTATTTCTGTTTGAACTTCTGCTTATGAGTAATACGTGTTAAAAATAGACATCCCTAGGTGTTAAACAAGCAATGATTAATTGTTACGATAAGCACATACACTCACTGAGCACTTTATTAGGAACATGTATATCTCATTCATACAATTATCTAATCAGCCAATCGTGTGGCAGCAGCGCAATGCATGAAATCATGCACATACGGGCCAGCAGCTGTAATGTCCACATTAACCATTAGAATAGGGAAAAAATTTGATCTCAGTGATTTTGACCGTGGCATGATTGTTGGTGCCAGACGGGCTGGTTTGAGTATTTTTAAAACTTTGATCTCCTGGGATTTTCACACACAATAGTCTCTAGTTTACTCAGAATGGTACAATAAAGAAAAAACATCAGGCTTTGAATCAGGCTTTATCAAATTTCTTTCTTTCTGTCTTTCTTTCTGTCCTTTTTTCCTTATTCCTTCCTTCCTTCCTTCCTTCCTTCTGTCACGAGAGTCGGTACGGGAGTCAGACACAAGCTTGATGCCATTTTAAACATTTATTCCAGACATCAACAGGTAACAAAACATCAAACATAAGGTGCTTACACACTGCATAACAGACACAAAGCATGACAGGGAACATTAACCGGAACACGAGGGCTTAAATGCATACACTGATTACACTGACAAACGACACACAGGTGGGATCACTTAACTAGACACGATAGGGCGGATACATCAAACAAGGACTAGACAAACATTCAATATGTCGCCATGGTGACTACCACGCGTGGTCACGCGCACCGCCGTGCGAGACACCTTCCTTGTGAAGTGTCTGGTGTAAGGAATGTACGTGGAGCAATCTGCTGAATTTGTGGCCTAATTAAAATCACCTCCAATCGGGCAGTAACCATACTTGGGATTATCCACATTTTTAAGTGCTTACTTCTTCAGTAAATAAAATAGATGAACCAAATCAATTGCTCCTTCTCTTTTTCCACTGAGTTAACTTAAATGTCCTATTCCTTTATATTTAATAGTAGCTCTTGCTTTTCATGTGAAGGAAAATGAATTAATACATGTAGGCTGTTTTAAAAAAGCAAACACATATCTGTGCACCATTTCATTGAGTATATGCACCTCTTGTTTTGTCTTGGTTGTTAGTGAATTTCCCTTAGGGAATAGAAATGTGTAAGTAATGAAGTGTATATTCTTCTATGCAGAATACAAGATAAAATAGTACAATGTCACATATTTCAGACTCCACCAAAGCTAAACAGTAACATTAGACAGTATATTCTGACTAAATGGATATCCAATAGTAAATATATATAGCAGATATCGTTATTAAACAATATTAAATGCTACAATATAATATCTGACAGCCTCTGATATTAGGTCTCTACTCAATAAGTTTATAAAATATGCATATCAAATGTGTAACATCTCTAATAAATATAAATGTAGCACTGCCCTGCCATAACTAAGCCTCAAACCTTACCCTGAGATCGCTTAACAGATAACATTATGGCCACGGAAAAACACTGTAAATACAGGCCAACAGACATTTATGGTATTATAGTTGAAGCAAACCTGCCTCTCCTTTTGCAGAGGTGCTAAGGAGTTTGTCACAACAGAAAATGGTAAATAAAAGCAGATATATGATACACACATATCAATTTTTTCTGTACTGTTTTTTCCAGTGCTAACCTATCATGGGTGAAGACCTTTTGCACAGAATGCTATAGAGAGAAACAACTGAATTGTTCTAGAAATCTCTGCTGGGGGTAAACTGGCGCTACTCTGAAGCCATTATTGGATTTTCTGATAGAAGATGGATTTTGCTCTATTGTCTCATCAATGGGGAGAATGAGACACAGCAAGAGAAACATTAAAACAGATTGAGATGGAGACATGGTGTAAGAAAAAAAGAGGCAATAAACAGGATGAGAAAAAATGGACAACAGAGCAAATAGAAACTACATAGAGAACATCTGACAGATCATAAACAAGGGCTGAAAGGGGTGATAGAAGATAAGGATGGATGGAAGAGAAGCAAAGTAAGAGTGTTGGTGGGAGATAACCTGTATAAGATGGTAAATCTTTTAATAACAAGCAGGAACCTGTGTTTGCCTTTTCTTTTCTCCTCAAACATCTTATACTGTAGACACTGGAAGTACAAGGTGAACATAATTTTTTTTATTATGTGCTATGCAGTGCAATTATACAAATAATTACCTATTTGTGATGATAAGTCACAGAGAGGGTCAGCTAAATATGTATGAGTGCTGTGAATGAAGCATGGAAGGCGTCAGTGACAGTGATTAGAAAGTCAAAGTGCCACAACATGAAGCACAGGAGAGGGAACATGAGAAGCTGTAGCAAAGAGACAGAGAGGTCAAGTGCTTTGTTTCCTGTTGTCCTTGATGAGGGTCTTGGAAATGTGTAGGAGCTTTTGTTTCACATGTTAATGATTTGACCCTGAGGTGTCCTGGCAATGTACCGTTTTCTTGATTGCAGACTATAATCAGAGCTGGGTGTTCACAAAAAAAATGGGCAACATTTTATTTGGATCCAGACACTCTACGAACACTTTATTCACACACCCTAAAACAGTCAACAAACCATCTATAGACTGTCATGAACCAGCCTATCATCTGATTTTCAACAACATGTCATCAGATGTTTATCTATTGTTTAAGAACATGTCATATATTTTATCAATAAACATATGGACTGGATTCCAAATTGTGATAGCATTAAGGAGAAATTGATTGTCTGCAGATCATCTTCTTAAAATCAACAGCCGTAAACTGTGAAAGCAAAAAGGGATAAGTTGATAGTACATAGATTATATACTAAACATCAACAACTATAACCTGTTGACATGTTGTTGAGAATGTGTTGATTGGCTGGTTCATGACAGCCACCTGACAGGTTGTTGACAGCCTTTAAATGGTTAGTTTAAAGTGGTAGTCTAAAGTGGACTATCCAAATAAAGTATAACAGAAAAATGCCTCATTCTGTGATGGCACACAAAAATGCCACCAAAATGCCAATCCTACATAGTTGTGAATTACAAACATTCACTCAAGGGGATCAATAAACAAATTTCATTGAGCAAGACAGATTTGCTATTTCTTGTTTTGGGCCATTATGGACAAATATATGAACAGAAATATGTATGCTCTTTGTATATTGTGAAGATTTAATATTGCTTTTTCACTGTGTGTAAAATCAGAAGCCAGAATGGTCCGAGACATTAGGCAGCATATTGCTTCTAGGCAGTATAACCCTTACTTCTCCCTTCCCTTTAAAAAAGAGCCTCACTGAGGATATTGACGGCGGTGACCTCAAACCAGCCGACGTGCTCCGACTGGGGCCGCGTGGGGCCGGCCTTTGTACAGCTTGCCGCAGAGGCCGTCCCAGATGCCGCAGGAAGCATGGCCGAGTTTCCCGATGCCGCAGGAGGCGTAATCCAGTTCCATGACACCTCAGAGGGTGGCCCTCGGGTGTCCAACACCGTCCTGCCTCCAGCCCCCAGCGAGGACGTCATCGCGGGGACGGCGACGTTCCTCTTGCCTCCACCGCCGAGCTTTGGGGACGAGGACGCGCTGCATTCTGCCCGTCTTTGCGCCACTCCCTGGCGGCGCAGGGTGTGGTCGGTCCCTGATGTGGGGCTGGCCTCCTTACAGCCCTCCATACATGTGACGGATTGTGGAGGTCGCCATGGCGACGAGCACCATGCGCTCTGTGTTGATTGTTTGTTCTTAGTCATGTGAGTCATGTTAAATGTTACCAGCTGTTCCTCGTCTGTCTTCCCGTGATTTCTACGTGTTTAAATATCCACTTGTTTCCGTCCTGTGTTGTCTTTGATTGCATGTCCGATACGTTCTATGTTTCGTGTAGCTTGTGTTCATGTTTAATAAATGTTATATGTTACTCAACGGCTTGTGCCTGTGTCCTGTCTCCGCCGCTGATCCATGACAATACAGACATGATTTCCTAGAGCCGCACGTTTTCCTTTACATTGAGAGAGGTGTTGTACACGTTGAACAAAGAACGAACCCCCACAGCGCATTAACGATAAACATTTCTAATAATGTGAAACGCATTCTTGCAAACAAACCTGAGCTGTATGACGAGACTGTGCAAGACTATTCATTGCAAAACACAGGGTTTTTGCTTTGTATCAGGAAAAGATTTTAATACCATGCTGTACTTTTCTAGAAACAGGGTTGGGGGGAAAAATTATCTAAATTACCAGTCAGACAGTACCTAAAAACATGTTAAATATTAGAAAATATATTTACATTATAAATCATGTTATCTTTCAGTACACAAATAA
>JAOUQW010000047.1:13262010-13279536 GCA_028565825.1 Olivaichthys viedmensis | reverse complement strand
TATGCGAAGAATCAATTTCACTGTACTGTACTTGTATATGTATATGTGATAATAAAGGAGCATTCTATTCTATTCTAAGAACTTGCCTAATTCTTTGACTTTGTCTGACGCCTACCTCCTCGCCCCTAGCCCGCACTTGCATCCGCCCAACCAGCGCCCTGACACTGAGGACAAAACATCTATTTGTCTGAGCACTGTCTTTAAAACAAGGTAAAATCATAAACTGTATTCCATGCACTGACAAAACCATATGTAATATGTTTAATTGGTGGATAAAAATTAATTTACTATGATATTTCTAGAATACCTCGTGGAAGTGTTTGAGAAACTGGGGCACATTCCACATTTGCACTGTTGCTAAATTTGGCTGACATAATTATGTACACTGCAATTTGCCCAGGATTTAGGCCATGACAACTACAACTGTTTTCAAAACCACGCTCTGACAACAAACTACTGAGTCTAAATTACGCAATTAGCATACATGAAAGCAACTATTGCTATGCAAGATTCAATATTTTGTCGGTGCTCGAGGTCCAGGCGATTGCTCTTTTACCGCCCTTGAGGAGGGAAGTGATGGGTGCTGCCACGGTGCTGAATAAACCTCCTGTAAAAGTTGGCAAAGTCGATGAATTGTTGCACATCTTGTGTGACGGCGCTCACTTTTTCCCAGTCCATCATGAGGCCCTCCGCGCCGATAACATAACCCAGGAAGGTGATTTTGGGTACGTGAAACACACACTTCTCCATACAGCCTGTTCTCCAGAAGTTTTTGGACCACCTGCTTTACGTGCCCTACGTGCTCCTTGAGCATCTCTGAATAGATCAGGATGTCATCACTGTAGGTGATCACGGTTTTTCCTAGGAACTCATGGAGCACATCATTAACCAAAGCCTGAAATACTGACGGCGCGTTCGAAAGTCCATATCCCATAACTAAATACTCAAAGTGCCCCGTGGTGGTACTGAAGGCCGTCTTCCACTCGTCCCCTTCTCTGATGCGCACCAGATTATAGGCTCTGTGGAGATCGAGTTTCGGAATTATATCTGGGCCCGGGGGAGCTGCTTGAGCACTGCGAGAATGAGGGGCAGTGGGTACTGATATTTAACCGTGATCTGGTTTAGCCCTCTGTAATCGATGCAGGGCCGAAGCCCCCCTTTCTTCTTCTCCACGAACAAGAATCTGGCTGAGGCTAGGGATGTGGAAGGGTCGATGTAGCCCTGCTTGTGGGCTTTGGCCACATGGTCCTCCATGGTGGTAGTTTCAGGGGCCGATAGGGGGTAAATGAGAGAGCGAGGAGGGACTGTGCCAGAGAGCAGCTCGATTGGCACAGTCGTAAGGTTTGTGAAGGGGCAGGGCACATGCCTTCACTTTGCTAAAGATGTCCACCCATTCCTTATAACAGGCGGGGATTTCTGGGGCATCACTAAGCTCAGGGCTCTCCACGGATGTGGAGGTTGCGGTGATGGAGGGGCATGACAGGCAGTGCTTGTGACAGTGACTGGACCAGTGTGTGACAGCGGTGGCCTGGATGGGCACAGAGCGATGGCGTGGCTGGTTTCACCGCAGTAGAAACACAACCCGAGTGCCCAACGGCACGGCTGGTCAACGCCGCGCAAGAGAGTGTTCCCAACTTGCATGGGTTCGGGCTCTACTTGGGCTGACTGAGTGAGGAGCTCACTGGGCAGGCATGGCTCACTCCGTTCCCTAAGGATTTGATCCAGCCGGATTGCCATGTCGATGAGCGCATCCAGGGAAGAGTGGCTGTCCCTACATGCCAGCTCGGTCATGCCATCACAGCGAATATCCTGGCAAAAGGCGGTCATTTGTGCCTGTTCATTCCATCTACTGCCTGCAGCACTCTAGGGCATAATCAGGAGGGGTACGGGAGCCTTGTTTGAGGAACACTGGAGCAAAAATCCCTGACAGGTGGCGGGATTGCCATTGCATTTCTCCGGCGGAGTCATCAGTGATCGTGAGGGTCGGGCTCGTGGTGTGGTGACGGGGGCGGGCCGCAGCTGTGGTGTGGGCTGCTGGGGTACAGCAAGTTGTGCAAGAGTGGCGGCGAGCACGCCAACCTGTTGCTGCATCTGCTTCTGATGGTGTAGCTGCTGTTGCTTTTTCAGCTGCTGCTGTTGCTCCTGCTGGATCTGAACGATCACTTGGGCGAGGGCAAGCATGCCCGCTGCATCCATTGTGAGCCTCAGTTTTCTGTCACAGAGCTGGCAGGGAGGATGCAGGAGCAGGCTCGGAGCAATCAGGCAGGAAGCATATAGAACCAAGGGATTGGGCAAGTTTGGTGTCGGGGGGCAGACAAGAGGTCGGGCAATGGGCAGACAGAACGTCAGAGGTGCAGGCAGCGGTGTAAGTCAGGAAATCCGGTCCGGGGTCGAGCACAGGTAATCTGTCTAGTAAACGCTTGGTAATGTGACTTGCATCAAACAAAACTGAGCACTGAGTGGAGATGTTGGGGAAGCGTGATTGCAGACCAGGGGTGTGTGAGTGATTTGGGATTATGGGGATTGGAAACAGGTGAGGGTGATCAGAACGCGCTGTAGGGGAGAGCAGGGAAGTCTGGGGCATGGATTTCGGGGAGGCTGGTGAGGGCACGATAGATACAAGGAACACACCAGCAGAATGTCTCATTGGTGTCAGGAATAGAAGCCACTTAGTTAAAAAGATCCAACAATGCCATATGAGGAAAGGGTATAAGGCAAAAACTAATTCTTAAAGCACTAAATCACAGCAAGGGATTTGTCCCATACTTTGAGATATGTGTTGTTTGTCACATTCAGATCGGGGGTAAGGGAAGGACACATGCGCAAAACCGCTTAACAACATTTATTGACATGAACATAAACAAACACGGAGCACATAAACACAAGGCGACATTCACAATAATCCGCACTGAAGACAGGATACTTATAGGGGTCACAAACGGGAAACAGCTGAGAACACTTTACGAGATTAGTCAGGGGTGGGGCTACACAGACACAAACACACACGGCTAATGGCGGCCATTGCTGTAGCAACCAACATGTGCCGCCAGCCAAGCGGTCCCACATCCTGGAGACCATGACATTAGAACCAAATTTAATATTTCAGGCTGCAAGTGAGAGACCAGCTAACAAGCTGCAGCTAGTAAAATGTAGCAAAATACATATTTACCATGCTCTCTGTTAGTTAGTTCTGGGGCAGCATCAGGGCTCTGATCAGGCAAGTGACAAATGGCACATGGAAACTTGCTAACTGGTTCAGATGGTGCTGGAACATTTACCTGGACACAGTTCAGTGATAAAAAAAAGAATCTGTGGCATAAGTGACGATGGTCAGCTCTATGCCAAAAAAGGCTCCTTATTGGTGGAAACATACAGTAAGATGCAGAATAAATTCTGCTAATGTCCACACACTGGAAATAAATGTCCCAGTGTGTCACCAGTGTGTTACTTTTTCATGACTATATACATCAATGGATACTGCCACATCCATTTTGGCCACAGCTAGGCTACAGTGTGTAGGTATAAAGATGTGCATAGTGTCCATATGAAAATGTTTTGTGGTATGGTTACAGGTTTGAACATAACACACTATAATGTTTTATTATAACCCACTATATATATTTATGTCTGGCAATTTAAATACATAATCAACTAATTAAAGACATTTCACTTCATAGTGGTACTTAAGGGGACACCAGCCTTTCCATTACAATAACCAGCCTAAAGTTTAGGTTTCTTATTGCCTTTTTAATAACATTTATCATTGAGTCATCTCTCTCAAACTAAACACATGCAGAATCAACTGGCACTTGTTCTTTGAAGGTGCCTGTTCTAGTTACCCTCAGAGTTCATATCAGCCAGAGAGCAACAACCTCGCATTGGGGTACTGATTACCTCTCAAACTGAGCTCTGTACAAATGTCAGCACTTCAGAGCATATTAATTGGTTTTGAGTGGAATATTATGAAAATCAAAGAGCTGCCTGCTTACCTTTCTGTTAGTGCTAGATTATGAGGATCTACTTTGTGAAACAGAATTAGTAGCACATTTGGTTTCAGATTTAAAAAAAGAGAGAAAAAACTAAGATGAAAAAGATTTGCAAAACAAGTAGGTTTTTTTATTGTCATTTCTCCATATACCACGTATACACGCATACATACAAAACGCTATGCGAGTAAAATATGCTCTGTAGACTTGTGATGATAAGGATAATGCTCAGCTACAGTTACAGTATAGAAGGTTTTATATTTAATCTAACATTCATACAATTTAGAATATAGGGTATCACTTTACTTAAGGATAGTGTTCATAGGGCTACATGACATCTACATAAGCCCTTTATGACAACTGACATAAACCTACATAAACATCTATAAAGGCTTTTTCCAAAAAGTGTCAGCTGGCATAAAGACTGCCTTTGTCAGTGTCAGATCTTTGTTGACATAACGTTGTGTTATGACATTTTTTTTCCGGGCTGACTTACGTTAAAACATCATGACATCATCTGACTTTGTAGTTCAGTGTGCTTCTGGTCTGAGTCACCTTATGTCAAGAAAAAACTGTCACTTGACTCAGGTGTTGAAATCAAAATTGACAAAAGCGGTCTTTGACAGCTGACACATGTTAGAATAAGCCTTGTGTGTTTATGTCGGTTTATGTCAATTTTCATGAATGGCTTAGGTGTGTTATAGCCTTACAAACACTGCCCTTAAGTAAAGTGTTACAGAATATAGTATATTTGTAATTGTTTTTGAACATGTCACGTGCGCGGCTGTGTGCGTGACCTAGTGGGCGGTTGCCATGGCTACCACACGTGTGTGTGTGTGTGTGTGTGTGTGTGTAATATTCCCTGTCTCGTAATGTGATTGTCCCCACCTGCATGTCGTTTGTTCATCATTAGTGTTTAAAAAGCCCTCCTTGTTTCCGTCCAGTTTGTGCCTGATTGTTTGTTGTCATGTTTAATGTTACGTGTTCGTGTAGCGTGTGTTCGTAAAATAAATGTTTAAAAGTTATTGGCTTGCGCCTGTGTCCTTCTGTCCAGCGTGACAGAACACAGACACTTGAGACAAAATGTCAATGTAGTTTTAGCACCAGAAGCATAAATTTATATTTCTGGAGGGGGAAAAGAGTAAGGAGGTGATTGGTGAGCATGTGTAGCTCTTGTGGGAATCCGACGGTGTGTAAAGTGCTCTGGGTGACGTTGTCATGCTTTAGTGGAGGGCATTAGCGTTCCCCATCAGTGGGGGCCTGGAAAAGCTGGCGTCTTCTGGTTAATCTGTGTGACAAAAAGGGCGAGAAATTCGCATGGTTTTGTTGTCACCGTTGATGAGCTGCTCACCGTGGCAGATGAATGTGATTATTTCCCTCCAGCTGTGAGTGATTGTGCTTCACCCTGTCCCTGGTGCACATGCTATTGTCTACAGTTTGGGAGCTGTCTAGATGGTCCTTGTTGGTGCTGTACGAGGTGCTGATCTCGGTGCGGCAATAATTCCCTGTGTGGCCCACCATCACATTGAGTATTTTATAATAGGTTTGCATGGAGCCTATGAAACTTCAGAGTGTGGTCTTATTTGAAAAACATGATAAAGAGCCATAACAGTGTTTAATCTTTAAGTAGAGCACTGTGGATGTGAGCTGCAGCTCCACAAATTACCTGAGCCCTTTTTCCCGGGGTCAGGAAATCATAGATCAATGAAATCACCATGTCAAATTTCAAGAATGTAAAAACTCTGAGGCTTCAATTGCATTATGATTACCTTTGTATAATTGACAAGGATGATATAAAATAAATAGGCAAATATATAAATAAAGGAGATATGAAAGAGACCTGAGTCTGCACAGAGACATGGTGCTTTTACCCCTGAAAGTAATGAGTATGCTCCAGAGAGAATTGCTAACCGTAGGCTTGTTAGCTTGCTTGTTTGTTACAATGAACAACTAAGAGGCAGGCATTGAGTGGGACATTTGTGCAGGATGTAGGCCAGACATGCCCCTTGAAGTTGGAGGCTGTTTTGTACTGGCTGCTTCTTCTCCCTCATTATGAAGAAGACACAACATGGGACCTGTCACCAATGCTGGCCTTATTGACTATACAAGCCCAAATGATCAACATAAATGTCTCTCTTTCTGTTAAAACCTCAGGGATTTACTGTCATATTGAGAAAACCATCATTATAATGGCCATAATTAATCATTTAAATGCATGTATTAAATGCATAACCACACTTTAAAATGATACTTCCAGGTGAAAGAATTCTGGTGTCCTTCAACTAGTCATCAGACAAGAAACATTTTAGTGTTAAGTAGAAACCAGAAAGTAGAAAAGACAGTTTTTTCTCACACTACAGTGCTTCTCTAAACCCCTAAACCAGAATGGAAGGTTTCATGTTAGTTCTTTCGTGTACCATGAATTCATTTAGACCTCTGAGCTGCTTATGGGTGCGAAGCACTTTCCCCTACCACAGCTCATTCTACAGCTACTTCAAAATACTTATCATTTCCAACAAAAAACAATTAGTTCAGTTGTAAAAAATAAAATGCACAAGAATCCTAACAAACCATATTTTTATTTTTAAATTAGAGGCCCACAAGCCAATCCAGAACACTTTCATTTTGGCACAGTGTGAAACCACACAAACGCTCCCATAACAAACCTCCAGCAGAATTTCAAAAATAAATAATAAAAGTCATCAAAATCTCTGCAACAGACTTGTTTTCCTTAATAGAAGCAGGAAACCCTAAAGACACATGTTAAGCAAATTAGCGTATATATTACTCCATGAGTCAAAATATTGCAGACTTAAAGCTCTTTGGTGGTCAGATACATCATTATTTCATTTCATATCAGTGAGTGTAAACCTCCATGACACTTACAGACTTCCATATGATATTTTGTAAATCATGCTGGATTTTTGCATGATTATTGACTGGCACCATATCTAGCAGATGCACTGTATATCCTTTTAGTGATACTTGTAGCATTTTCTGTATTCAAAGCTTTGGTCATTTTTAACACTTTCTTTGCTCACACCTCTAGTTATTGGTCTTTTTTTTTTCAGGCTGCACTGATGAAATGGGTCTGCAGCCAACATTATGCAGATTGCCTGCTGACATATGGCTCACTAAAGGAGGTGCTGCTTCACAGATGATTGATGACACATGAGTCAAACTGACAAACATATGCTCTGGGTACTAAAGTGACAATTTTCCTACCCCAATATGAGTAATTTGTGGGTTTGCAATATTATGCAATTTGGTTCTGATGGATGACGCAGAACACAACTATTTCCTTTAGAAAGGGTCTATGGGTTTATGTCCTGAATAAGTTCTTATTCAAAACATAAAAATTAAAAATTTTGTTGAAAACTCCTGGATGGTGTTGTATAAGATGTAACACACACATTAGCATTAGTGTCTAGAATAGCCCGGTCTGCATATTTTACATTTTTGTCGCTTGTCTCCTGCCTGTTTCACCCATGCATGAATTAGATTTTATTAGTGTATGAGTATGCAAAATAATATAAGAAACTGGCCCTGCAGACAATGACGGTCCTCTCTGTTTGTATGTAAGCAGTTTGAATTAAATATGAAATGGACATCATCTCTTTTTTATATCTAAAAGGGTCTATGGCAGCACTCCACTAAAGTATGTTAAACACAACAGACAGTAAGATAGTGGAACTGCTTCATACACACACTTAGTTATCCCATAATTATCCTATTCAAGAATCATCCAAACTGTTTATAACATGCCATACATCTGGAGAGGGGTATAATGTACAGTAAATAGTGAGTGAATGCCACCATTCTGTCTGTATTACAAACTGTTTGCTCACCACTTCTTGTTTAAATCATCTGCTGTGCAGTTTCCAGATGAGCTAATTATACTGCTTGTCAACAGTGCAGTGAAAAGGCATGTCCACACACAGCTAATCAGATCCCACCAAAATGGAAAACAAATTATCTGACAGCAGACTTACAGCTTGCACTATACAAGAAAATGAGAAGACTATGCAGGTAAATGTGAAGGGGGGTACAAAAAGCAGAAAAGTCTTAAATTTTAATGACATGCAAGTGAGAGATGCGACTCCTCCATTCTTTGATGAATTAGGCATGTTATATGACATTTTATTAAAATTAAAGGAAACTCTAGTCAACATGAACTGATAACTGGAATGACAATTTGGAATAAAGTATTGAACAGTGTTGGAAAAATGTATCCATAAGGATAACGCTAGTTAGGAGATGCTTTTGTTAATTTATTTTTTATTTAATAATAATAAAAAGTCAATAATGTGCACCCACAGTAACACAACTTGATGAAAATAATCAATTTAGACAAGATGGTATTGAGCAACTATTTTTTGTTCCTCTTTTCTCCCATGCGTAAACAAAGCTGATCTTGCTCGTCAGCTGTGAAATGTTGAAGTAATATCCTTGTATATGGAACATTTGATGGAGATGGACATATTTCATTAAAAGTAATTAAGTAATTTTGGCGCAATTTTGTTGGTCCATTCATAATGAAACGTTCACACTGATAAAAAAAGTAATTATAAAATAGAATGGTGTTAAGAGGTTTTCTTATGACATTTGTAGAAGGCTCCACAGCAAGATCATGAGCTTTTTATTGGTTTTCATATACCATAAACTGGTTTCAAAAGTGAAATGAAGTTAACAAAACTGGCACAATACAACATATTGACATTTGTGGCACAATAATGAATAGCTTAAGAAAGGGTTACATTTCACAATGAATCATAATGCATGCACACACTTGTTGACACATAAATTGCATGTAACAGCAAAACAGTCACAGATAAAAAAAAAGAAAAAAGAAAAAAAGGCCTTATTGTGGTTTAAAGGTGTTTACCTACATGAGCCATAAGCATGAGCCAACACTATTCCAATTTCAGGTGATCCAAGTAGAGCGTGAGACTGCAGGGGGGGCGACCTTGGCATGATTAAAGATGTATGGCTCCTGCATGCTGCCTCAGTGGATTTTCTACTCTGCAGGGCCATACTTTCTTACATAAAGTAGTTCACGCAAATTTATGGCAGCGGGGTTGTAAGATGTTAAATGGAGCCATTTTATGAAACTTTACATAGAACTTCCAAAAGACAGTACATTAGCCCAGGGCTGCACAACACAATGAGCAAAGCAAACAAAACCTGCCTAAACAACAACATTGGACAGAAATATTCAATTAAAGTTGCTGATAGGCGTATATTGTGATAATGGGGTTAGTGTTACATCAGCAGAAGTTTTATACCTTCTTGACCATGACAGTCCCACTGACACAGTAACCAATTTCACAGCTGTCTATATATTACAGATAATTTGGAAGTCAGTCAAGCTTCCAGAAAGTAGATGCAGATGACAGCAAAGGTCTCAAATCATAATTCTTTGTCAAAAAACATGTTAAAGTCCCCTGACTGGCACTTAGTTTTTGTCCTGACTATTGTAATTATGGTACCTGTGGATTTACAAGATATTTGCCCACAGCCAAGCAATGTTGCCAGGTAATCAAATCCAATTTTCTCTAAAAAGCATAAATATTTAGGGAATATAAATGTTGAATCTTTTTAAATGGGTCATTGGTAGTACACCTAAATCACAGGGAAAGATGTGGGCATAAATGGGTTGTGACAGCTCAATAACATTTGCCCACAACACAGCAGAATAAACAGAAATTAAACATTTGCAGAAATGCTGCTCTTCAAGTCACTCACAACGGAAGTGGTCGGCACCTCTAGGAGCTGTAATTAACTAGCTAGCTGCTATGGTTAGCTCATTAGCAAGTTAGCTATCTGGTTAGCTCATAAGCAAGCTAGCTAGCTGTCTACGTAAATAGCTAGCTACTTATGCTAGTTAGTTAATGCTCAGAGATTTTCTCATATATGGGGTAAGATTGCAAAGTATTGGTCTTTATCATTAGAAAAAGTGTTATGCCTGGCTTGGGTCAAATGAAGGCTACTGTTGTTAGTGGATCAGTACAACGTCAGTGCAGCTCTATAAGAAAATCTCTGCTTTTCCAAGTTGTACAGCAATTAGCCTCAGCATCAATGGTTGCACATCACACCATTGATGTTATTAGTTTAAATAAAATAAAAACCCAAAAAGCATTAGCATTAGTCTGAAGTTACTTTGCTGTGTAACAAGAACATCTGACAGAAATTTGAACAAAAAAACCTGTTATTACAATTTTTTGCAGCACACAGACGTTGCATGGTAATCTGATCAATGTATTGATTGTGTTTGTGGAATAAAATGGGCAGGGGAAAGGAGGGAAAAATATGAATGTTTGTGGTTGCTGGCTAATTGTCACATAGGCTAATTTCATTTATTATTTATTCAGATTGTTATACTCAGTGTTTGAATTTTACTGAAACTCCTGAGGAGTCCCACCAGAAGTCATTGTCGAATAGAAAGGTGACATGACACTACGCTTCTTATAAGGCCTGTGTGTTACAATTCACATGCTCTATAGTGGATTACAGTCCTTTTGATAAGAAATAGTAGTATATTATTATTCACAAAATGTTTTACAACCGTCAGTGCAATAATCAGATAAACAGGTCGAGACAGACCAGTGTGCTGTAGACTAATAACCAAAACAGGCGATTTAAATTATACACAGAGAAACCAGCATATAAACAGCATATAACTAAATCATACGTGCCATACAACAGACCTGTATTCTAAATTGCTGTAAATAACCACCTATTTCGAGTTATCAAGGCTGATAGTAATTACAGTAGCATACTGTAAATCTAGCTCCCACCGCAAGCCAAGAGGTAGGTCCCTTCTCACAAATACGGTGGTCACGCAGGAACTGTACACAACCCTAGATAGGCTCGGTTCATAGGGAATTAAACAGTGATGTATTTATGAAAGACTGTTTATAAGGGAAATCCAGCGTCTTTTCAAGAGTATATAGTAGTTCGCTCGTTGAGTAGCCAACATGTGTCATGTGTATCATGAAAAAACGTTAACGAAGTTGAAACTTGTCGTAACTTAATGCCATACACGCTATCCTGACCAAACACTAGTAACAACCCCAATAATAAACCCTCAGTGATCGAGATGTGACTATTATTTTATTGGTAAAAAATTATAAAAGGTATAAGTCCTTCTGAATGATCTGTAAGGTACATGAAAGTTCATTTAGGTATGTAACAGTTTGTGTGTGGGTGTTGAAGCCAAACAACAAAGTGATGAAGGGGCAAGAGCTTGTTAGAGAGAGTGGAAACTGGTGACTAATGGCCATAAGGTGCCTTTAAATCAGGGGTTGTGGGTTGTGACCACAAAATGTTAATACTGTAGATGCAGAAAATGGAAAATACATGAGCACCACTGTCTGAGTATTTGTAGAATGTGAAAATCTAACTTAATCTTAGTTTCACTTGTTTGTCTGATGTTCAAGGTGTAAAAAGATCCACAAATCTCTTTGATGACTAAAATAGTCAATCAAGAAATGGTAAGGATCTGAAGTCTACTTCTATCATTCTTTATAAATTAATATAATGCTGAAATAGCAAAGTTACTGTATTGACAGGCTTTTAAAAAATTTCTTGGCATTCACTGCTGTATGATATGGGCTCTTTTTAACTTTTTAAATCACAGATGTTCAGTAAACAGAGACTACATACAGTAATTCTGAACCTATAAATATCTCTTTCACAAGTAAAATCTTTAACACATACCCTGTGTTACTGGGTCTAAAACCCATAGCTTTTTTTTTTTCTCCATTAGTTTCCAGAATGATAGTTATTATGCTGGGGTCATAATTGGTTCCATCAACACACCACCTGGTGCCATGGATTTTCATCAAAACATAAATGACATACATAAAATTACCATTTGCTACTAGAGTCCCAGAGTGTTTTTTCAAAAGAACAGAAATCTAAGGATAAGATTATAAATAGCACCTGTTTTGAAGAATCTATTTAAATCAGATGGGAGTCTGGGAAAGCTGCACACAGGCCTCTGGAAAACCTCCACATATGTACAGCTGGTTATGTAGGCACATAAAAGAAAAATGTATTTTCATGGTAGTCTATTAAATTATGTAAAAGTTGAAATTGAGATTGAATTAGATTTTCACACTCTCTACAAATACTCAGACAGTGAAGCTCATGTATTTTCCAGACTACTTGGCTAGATTAAGAAAAATGGAAAGAATGAACGTGTTACAACATTACATACAGTACATGCTATTTTCCACTCTCCTCATACACATAGTGGTACTTGTGTTTTCCCTCTTCTAACACACTAAATTCAGCCCATGAAGGCCTTGGTCATTAGATGATGAGTTGAATCAGGTGTGTTAAATGAGGAGTCTGATACTCCTGATCCATTGGTTGTTGTTCAGATCATACATCACTTATAAAATAAAATAAAACCCCACACATTTACATTAGAAAATACAAACTTAACGTACCTATCTTGAACCTAGTGTTAGCACACTAGCCAAAACATAGAGCAATAAATATCAGTTACCGAGGGCGAGCAGACGCCACAGATGATTTACTCTCGCCTGATATAACAGAGTTTGAAATACAGAGAAATGCACAAACACTTCACAACTGGGTAATGATACAAATTCCACAACGAGGATAAATTGGCTGACTATCATTCACTAGCTTCCAACCAATTACAGAACAAATAAATGACTTACCTGTATTGGACTCTTTCACTCTCTCACTCCCATTTGCTTTGTTTACACTCTCACGCTCTCTCACTCTCTCTCACTCCTGATTGGCCTCCAGCTCCAGTCTGTCACTGCGTAACCAGGCTTCTTTTATGCCTAAAGCTTGAGCACGATGACGTTTGGCGTATCTGAGCTGGCGTATGACGTGTGCATTCAAAATTTCCAGCCAATTCGAGTTAATCGAGTTAGTGAATTACTGTGAGCTTTAAAGTGGTATGGCATCATGTGGAGAAGCTTGATTTGCTAAGAAAGAGCATTTAGCATACCTATGACTCCATAGTTGACGTCATAGTATGTCTGAAAAAATGTATGGCAGCAAGACTGACATTTTCAATTTAAGAATATTTATTAATGCTACATAGCATTTTGGAATATTCGTATGAATGTAATTAAATGTAACTGAATTGTCATATCTAAGATTATGTGTTGGGTTAATGCACATGGGTTTGTTAAAGAGGGATTAAGGCATTAGAAATGTTTTTATTTTAATTTTATTATTTTATTTTCTTGCCCTCTGACTCTGTGTCCCTAAACAAACCTAAATAACTCACAGCTGACTGCTTCACCAGAGCCCACCATGAGCCCTTGTTTCCCAAGCAAAGCACTAAAATCTATTTTCAAAACATATGAGGGAAAGCTGTACACGTTTTGTTCTCTACTGAACCATGAGCAGAGAGCAGAAGAAAGGGCAATAAAGAGCAGGGCAAGCAAGATGAATAGCATTAACTTATGGAACTCTCTCGCTCTTACTCAAATTCTTCGCCTGGGAAGATTCCGCAAATTGCAAAGATGAAACACAATTAAATCCACACTCAAATTTTAAATCTCTTTTGCTTTGCCTCTTTGCCTTTCCTCATCACCATCACTCCCAATCTCGCTCTCTCCAATCTTGCTTGGTTTATCAGGTTGCGCAGCCTGCAGCTCACGAGCCACTTTAAAACTTAATCTAGCCTGTGCCAGTCCTCCATCATCCTTTGCTAATAATCATGCTGGCCTAGACAATGTGCCTGCTCTCCAGCAGCACAGACAGATAATATTCTTTCCTTAGCCTTCAGGAAGACAGCCATGGCTGAGATGGAGTAGTATACTCTCGCTTTGCCAGGCCACGGTAGAATGACGAACTGAATGTAGAGCAGACAGTAGAGGAGGGACCACAGGTAGTACTCAAATGGACCTTATATCTCCCTAGGGCATCCTGCTCTTGAGGGGAGAACTTGACTTTAAAAAGTTTAAGATGGATGTATGTGTTTTCAGTGAAGGTATGTGGCACATTTTGTATGCTTTTTTTAAATCCATTTGTGGTCAGCAAAATTTTATGTTCATTGCTTGATATGATTCTATTTAAGATGGCATACAGATGGAATCTCCCAACCTGATCTCATGAGAAATTGATACAAATTCAAGTGAATAAAGGTGGTTGGATTTCATTTGATTTAATACAAATTCAGTCGTAAGAAAAGGTATGAACACTAACCTCGCACCCACCTTGCAACTTTTCATACAAATTGGGTTGAATTTTTCATCTTTGCGGCAAACATTTTAAAGACACTTAGCAAAGTCACTCAACAAACAGAGCATTATTTATGAAGTAGTTTACATTTAAGGAGCATCAAGGTAAACATAACATTTGCCTTTTATATCCCTATAGGTGCGTTTCCAGCTCAGGAACATTTTCAAGAGCTACAAGCGCTTTTTCACCTTGATATGATTCTATTTAAGAGGGGCATAGATGAAATCTCCCAACTTGATCTCATGGGAAATTGGTACAAAATAGAGAAAATGAGGACAATGTGGTTGGATTTAATTTAACCTTTGTAACTTTTCATACAAATTGTGTCATGTTAATTGGTACAAATTTTCAAGTGTGACATGATGTTGAATCTCCTGTGGTGAATAGTTTTTGCTCTTTCTAATTAAGTCTTGCTGAGTAGAAGGTTAAGGTTGGTGGTTCAGTGATTAAGTCTTTGGGCTACTGATTGTGAGTTCAAATCACTGCCAAGCTGCCACTGTTGGGCCCTTGAGCAAGACCATTAACCTTCATCTGCTCAGCTCAATTGTAAGTTGCTTTGGATAAAAGTGTCTGCCAAATATGTAAATGTAAAATAGTTTACTTTAGAAATTGTACTAGCTTACCAGTAAATGCTTGTTTGGTCGACTCAGTTTACTTCATTTTGCCAAATGTTCTCATCAACATGGCAGCTTGTGCCCTTTCTTGCCATACACCACAGTGTCATGGTGCAGTGGCGGAGAGGTGGACACAAGCGCAAAGCCGTTTTAACACTTTATTTTCACACGAACTAAACAACATACTACACACAACATGACATAGAACACTCAGGAACAAACTGGACAGAAACAGGAGGGCTTCTTAAACACTAATTACTGACAAACGACATGCAGGTGGGAACAATCACATCACGAGACAGGGAATCAAACACATAAACACAAAGCACGTGGCGCTCGTCGGGCCCGTGGGGCCAACATCCATGTCCGGGTGGTGACACGTGGTGTGTGCCGGGGTCCGACCACTCTCCCCAGTGCCGCCAGGGAAGGGAGCGACGACCTCGGTCCCACAGGCACGTTGAGGAGCAATGACGTCCTCGCCGGGATCAGGAGGCAGGACGGTATTGCTGTCCCCGAAGCCCAGGGGCAGAGCATTGACGTCCTCAGCGGGGGCAGGCGGCAGAGCGGCGTCGCTGTCCCCGAAGCCCAGGGGCAGAGCGACGACGTCCTCTGTTGTGTCAGGGAACTGGGGCACGCCTTCTGTGGCATCAGGGAATGGGGGCACACCTTCTGCGGCGCCCGGGGCCTGGGGCACGCCTTCTACGGCGTCTGGGAACACAGCCATGCCTCCTGCGGTGTCAGGAAACTCGGCCACGCCTCCAGAGATTTTTGTCAGGAAATCTCTAATCTTATTGATATTCTTAAGGTGATAAAATGCTGATTTAGTAATTACTTTGACATGACTATTAAAACTGAGATCAGAGTCCATTAGTACGCCAAGGTTACGAACTAGTTATTTAGATTTGAGGACTCTTGAGTCTAGTTACGCAGCGAGTCTGTGTCTCTCATCTTTGTTCCCAAATAAAATAATCTCCGTTTTATCTTTATTCAACTGCAGGAAGTTTTGGCCCATCCAGTTTGTAATATGCTAAAGACACTTACAGACTGATTCGAGGGGACCGAAGTCATTTAATGAGAGGGCCAAATAAATTTGAGTATCGTCTGCATAACTGTGGTAAGACATTCCAAAGGCTTGTAAGATTTGACCAAAGGAAAGCATGTATAAATTAAACAAAAGCGGCCCAAGAACTGAACCTTGACACCACAGGTCATCAGCACCCGCTCCGATACATGTTTGTCAATTTCAACAAAGTAATTCCTGCCTTGCAGGTATGACCTAAACCAGTTTAGGACTGTTCCTGAGAGTCCAACCCAGTTCTCAAGTCGATCAAGCAGTAGTAGAACAGATACTTTCCCAGAGTCTGTATTTGAACGAACATCATTAATTACCTTAATAAGAGCAGTCTCAGTACAATGATTGAAATCCTGACTGAAATTTGTCTAAGCAGCTATTTAAGGATAGGAAGCCCGTCAGCTTGAAGACGAATTTCTCAATAATTTCCCCAATAATTTCCCCAATAATAGGTAAATTTGAAATGTGTCTGTAGTTACAGTACTTATGTGTCTGTAGTTACTACAATTATGAATTGTAGTCCTGTATAGCATGCTGCTGTTTCGTTGCACCATGGTCCTGTAGAAACGACATTTCCTTTCAATGTATACGAGGTATATGGAGAAATGACAATAAAAACCTACTTGAACTTGAACTTAACAGAGTTGCATCCAAGTTTTTCTTTTTAGGAGGGGCAGTTTTTAATGTGTTAAGAAAAGAGCCCGTCATGAGTGAGGCATTTACAATCTGAAGTATGTCCGTCGCTACTAAGTAAAATACATTCTTTAAAAAGTTGATTGGCAATGCGTTGAGACTGCAGGTAGATGATCTCAGGTGCCTCACTGTATCGATTAAAATTTATTTGTTTATGGCACTAAATTGTGACATTGTAACCTTGATATTTTACGTGGTGGCTGAATTGACTAACGCTCATTTGTGGACATAGACGTACTAATGGCTAATCTGATATTATGAATTTTAGTGTTAAAAAAGGATGCAAACTCATTACATTTATCAGCTGAAACTAACTCAGGGGCTGTTTGTGTGGGTGGATTTGTTAGCCTGTCAACCGTAGTAAACGTAAAGTATTTTGCTATTATTAATGTTATTGTTGATGATGTTGGGGAAAAATGATTGTCTAGCCTTATATATTATTGTTTTGTAAGCCTATTTTTGAAGATTTCTTTGTGAATTTGAAGTTTGGTTTTGCACCATCTGCGTTCAGCCTTCCTACACTCTCTCTTTTGGAGTTGAACTGCAGTCTCATCCATGACACTGACAATTTTTGAAACATGGTATTAGCTTCCACTGCTATGCTGATGATACACAGTTGTATGTTTCCGGCAAACCAGATGATAGACACCAGCTTAAAGTTGAGGAATGTGTAAAAGACATTAGACACTGGATGCTGAGTAACTGACAAGACAGAAGTGATTTTATTAGGGCCACAGGCAGCTAGAAATAAGCTTTCAGATTATGTGGTCACTCTTGCTGGCCTTTCAGTTGCATCATGTGCAGCAGTGAAAGACCTTGTTGTGATTACTGATGCCGGTCTCTCGTTTAAAGCTCATGTAGATAATATTACTAGGACAGCCTTTTTCCATCTCAGAAACATTGCTAAACTAAGAAATATAATGTT
>JAOUQW010000047.1:13248368-13261910 GCA_028565825.1 Olivaichthys viedmensis | reverse complement strand
TAACACACATTTATTAGCACCCTTGAGCATGGTGACCATAGCAACAGGCTTGTTAAGTATAACTCAACAGAATAAGCACAAAAACGCCTTCCTATATTAACAAAACGTGAAGCCACCATGCTCATGTGTGTTGAGTTATACTTAACAAGCCTGTTGCTATGGTCACCATGCTCACCCTGCTTTCTGGGTAAAGAAAATTGATGGTCATGAGACGGTGACCTCACTGAAAGAAAATAGCTCAGAACCTAAATCCAGAAAGCTGAAATCTAAAGAGGGCTCTTAATTCAACAAGGGTTTTTACCTATACAATGGACTTGATAACAATGACATTCACCACAGAGGTGCATTGTTTTATACAATAGACAGGTACGCTATGAAAAAAATATCAATTTGCTTTTTATAGCTCAAGTATTCCAATGCTCATCAGATTTAAAAAATATCTCTGGTAATTGTACAGTAATAAAAGTGCTCATTTAGACCTTCTGATGGAATCACACTGTTTCTTGAGTTATTCTCCTGGCAGATTGAACCCATTATGCCACAACAGTGATCATCAGGCCATAATAACTGCAATGTAATTATGTGTCTGCTGCTAGACATGATCTGACAACACGACAGATGTATTAAATTGTGGGTACCTAATTCCCCAAAAAGCTTCAAGCAGGATCGTGCTTCGTGCTTCAAATGGCATAATGGCAATTATGCAAACAAGTGACTATGCTAATTGAGATGGCTAATTATGTCCTCTGCATTAGTGTATCATTATAAAAAAGCAAATGTTTGATTTCCAAACATTCATCTTCCAAAAAAATTTAATGTTACAAACTCTCCAAGATTCTTGGAACAACCTACCAGTCGATTTCCGAATAAAATTGCATGACAATGTACCTAAAAGTTTTTAAAGGCAAATGCAGATCACACCAAAACATTATTTTAGTTTTTAGTTCTTATACAATTTTTTTATATTCAAGAACATTTAATTTCCTAATAATTTTTAAAGAAATTCTGTAGAGCAAAAATGCTTTTATAAACTAATAATAATAATAATAATAATATGGAAAGATGGATATGATTATTTGTTTCTTCTCATTGCACCATTGTATGCTTTGGAGGATTGACAAAATACTCCAGTGCTGTTGTAATGGACTGCACATAACTTATTCCCAATGCAGAGTCAGCCTTAACTTCTCATACATAAATTTTCACCTAGTCAGTCAGTGTATACCCAAATCCCTTAGCCTGTGTAAGGCCATGAATGAGCTTGATAGACTCTTGTTAATGCAAAATACCCATGGAAATATACATGAAACATTGTTAGGAATATATTAACGATATACTGTGAGTCCAAAATCAGCACCTTACTTTGGTCACCATCAGACCACGAACATATTTCTAATTACACTTGTTGAAAATACATATTCAATAATAATTTTTTATTTATTTAAAAACAGCTATTTTGAAATGCAAATCAAAAGCAAGTGAAATTCTGTTGGATGTTAAATCTGCCAGACATTTTATTTGTGTATCGAGACATCCTCAATCAACTGTCACGATCATAGCAGCGGAGGTAGGACACAGGCGCGAGCCGTTGAACAACATTAAACATTTATTAGTACTAAACTACACATATACACCACATGACAAGTAACACGAAAACTGCATGACATAAAACAATCAAGGACAAACTGGACGGGGACCATGAGGGCTTAAGTACATACTGTACACTGATTACTCACAAACGTCACACAGGTGGATAGGATCACATCACGGGACAAGGGCAACTCAACAAAAACAGCGCGTGGTCGTTTGGTCAAGCGCACGCTGGCTGGAGCTGCGGTGCGCGTGACATTAGGATTTTTTTAATTTTATTTTTATTTTCAAATGAGCAAACATCATTAACTGCTGCTGCCTTAAAAAAAAGTATTCCTTGCTGGAAGATGGCTATCAGACAAAAAAAAGTCTACAACAGTAAAAAATGATCAGCAACCACAAAGTTTTATCTTGCTAAATCTTTGAGGACAAAAATGCAAACATATGCATAATCTAACTGGATATCAAGAAAGGATCAATCCTCTGAACAACAAAAACCTGAGGTGTTAGTATTGTATGTTTCTATGTACAAGCGTGCATTATAATAGGTTTCTGTGGACACAAGTGCATAATGCCTAATTAGTAACATCTGCTTAACAGAACATCTGAATAATTATTTTTTGAATGGTACTATTGGCTAAAAGGTCTTATTGGATTAAGTGTAGAACCAAAAACAAGTACACCTAAGTAAATTTCGTCGTAATGGAGAGGTTGCATGTTAAGATGTTAAGAGCTATGTTAAGAGCCTGGCCTAACTGTAAGAAGTGCACAAGACAAATAAACAAATATGGGTTGGGGGTTAAAAACTACAGACACAAACAATGAGAAATAAGCCAATGGGCTGACAGCTCAGCAGTTATGATGTACACTCATCATAAACACGAGAAAGCTCTAGGAGGAATACATGTAGATATTGAGGGCAAAATAAATTGAATACTACATTCCATGAGTGAGTATATGATATACTATATGATAAACATTTAATTTTTGAGTGCTCACAGTTTCCTAAATTAATACATTTGTGCCAATATTCACTAGTGAAAAAAAAGTTCACTAAAGTGCACTAAACTTGATTATGCTACAGCACACTTTAGTGTACATGCAGCCACACTAATGGTTATTACACTTAAAGTGTGCTAAAAATGGAACAACTATTTTTGTACTTAATATACTTTAATTGTACAAAAATAGTATTAAAGCCTAACTTTAATTGTGTTAAATGTACTTAACTGTGTTAAAATGGAAATATTTTAAGTATACTTAAGTATACTTTAAATATACTATGGTATTACTACAGATAGGTATTTGAATCCATGATGCACATCTACTTAGAGTGAAATTAAAATGTATTTTATAAGTATTACCATTGCATTACTATAGCACTTTCAGTATATTGGAAATGTAAAGTTTCACGAAACAAGCAAAGCATATTAACATTTCTTTTTTGGGTAGTACAAATATAACTGTATGAAAATGTAGCTTCCACTTCTGAAAGAACTATGCTTCCAAGTACACCATGCATACAAAGGGCAGGTGGACACATGGAAAGACCCACACGATGAGGGTAGACAAGGAAAGGCCCCGCCCAGTATTCCAAATATCTGCCCCTGCTTAAATGCATTACTATAGTAACTGTTTTTAACACACTTTGCAAAACTATCCAAGAAATGTATTTGAAAACTAGGATCTAACAAGTATATTTTATGAAATGTAACAAAATTTTAACTAAAAGTATATTTCACAGTAATGTATTAATAAAAAGTATACTCTATTACAATTTTATTTAAAGTGTGATCTTAAAGTGTGAAGTTTACTTGCAAGCATTTGAGATTAATCTATTTTTAGCATATTTTAATTAAGTACCTGAATTTGTAAGTATATTTATAACATACTTAGACAAAGTTCAGTATATTTTAAATACCATTAAGTGCATTTATTTTTCACCAGGGTTTTGCTCTCTAAAGAAAATGTGCACACGATTTAATGGATGTGTAAGTAAGTAAGTGTAAGTAGGTGTAATTTAGTCTCCGTTATAAATAAACCCATATGGAAAAAAACATCCAAATATATAAAATATAATATTCCACATATCCAAAATATATGTAACATAAACATAAATGAAATATATGTAATAGTGTCAATTTTTATTTACATATATGTCAAAATATATGTAGGTCCAAATATCATTCAAATTACATCAACATATATTTTTAAATATGCAGACATATTTCCTTTGCATATCCTTTGCACAAATATTTCCTTTGATTCTTTAATTAAAATTTTGCGTTATGTTGAAATATTGAGAGACCTTGCTTATTGCCAATGGCATTATTATAAGAGGACTATAGATGGATGTTCGCAAGGTGTTTATATGATATATCTGTATTTGGCAAGATCCAAACAATCTTGCACTGAACTATTGTATAATTTTTTTTCTTATTGTAATATTAACCCTAATTTTACATGTCGCATGTCTTAGAGTCTCAGTAAACATGAAACCTAGGATGTTGATCATATACTCTGTATGACATGAGTGACCCATGTGATGCAACTGATAACTCTGCAAACAAATTTCTGATGTGGGCTGGAAATCACTTCAGTAACTTCTCCCTTTGCATAACTTTAGCAAACCTTTTCTCTTTGCTAAATGTGAATCCCAAATTGACCTAATGAGAAATTCGTATGAATTTGAACAATGGAGGGCGACATGGACTGATTTGCTTCGATTTCATACAAATTAAATTGTAAGAGAAGGTACGAAAGATAACCCTGCCCCTAACCTTAACCTTAACCACCGTAACTTTTCATATGACTTTAGTCGTGCAAATTGTTACGAATTTGCAAGTGTGAGACCATGTTGGTGAATCACAAACCAGTGGAGCTTCACATCTAATTACATGCTAACCACTGTTCTCTACGTCATGTTCCACCAAATGTATTTGTAATGTTTTCAGTGCTCAATGCTGTATGGCTCTGAGACTGGAGCCTTAATTGTAATGTTTGAAAGAACTTATTATGAATTTAGAGGAGAGCAGTATGAGCAAGTGGCATTTTAAAATGTGGAATAGACATAATGGCTGCAGTCATTAATAAATAAAAAACTAATACTTTTATTAAATGGTCTAATTCATTAAGGCTGCCTGATACATGTTGAGACAACTGATTCTGGAATTTAGCACATTAAAAACACTTGAAAATGTATGAGATTAATTTGGACAGCAGAACGACTGTCTTCACAGAGCCAGTGACTATCTCAAAAGCTAAGAAAATGGATAATTTTAGTAAAACGTCTTTGTTGAGGGTTTCAAATCCCTGAAGAATTGTTTCATGTAATAATACCTGTCTTCCTCTCTTCTATTACATGTCTTGCTTTTCATAGTATGTTTCCATGGTGACACAAATAAGAAGTGAGAAGACTTTTTAGTTGCTAAAGCTCTTATTAAAAGCTGGAAGATTCATTACTGCTCTTACTCCCAACATATAAAAAGTCATCTATGATTGTAGCAGCCAGACATAAATAAGTTTGTTGCCCTTAATGGTGTTGCACTTCATCTATAGTAAACTGTAGTATAATACACAGTAAAATTTCCAGTGTTGGACACAAATTATCACTGTAAGAGTTCAACTGGGTATTTTGCTGTGATGTTGTAGACTTACTGTATGTATAGAGTAATGACTAATATTGTTTAATATTGTAGCGTCGCGGTGCCTGTGTGGTGTAAGCCCTCGCAGCTGCCTGTTATTTGTGTAAAAAAATCCCTTGTTTGTTGGTGTCACATCCTCCAGGATCTCCACTTCCCAGAATCCACTAACAACCACACCCACTCGCTCAGGGAAAGCTGCTGGAAAAGCAACAACAGCAGATTCTCTCCATCGGTTCAGTCATGGAGGAGTTAGTTTGTCAAACACAACATACCTCCGGTTTGGTCCCCACCGTAGCTGAGCTTTCACAAAAGCTATCTCTATTAAACGTACCGGAAGTGACCCTGGCGACAACATCTCCCCAACCGGTGCGCTCCTCTCCTTCCCCCTATCACATTGCAAAACCCGAGAAGTACAATGGGAACCCAGTTGGTTGTAAGGGATTTCTGCTCCAGTGCTCACTATACTTCACCCACCAACGACCCAGTTCAGACGCTAACCGCATCAGGTTTATCTCTCTGCTAGTGAATAAAACGCTAACTTGAGCTAATGCCATCTGGAGTGAAGGGGTTGAGCTCACAGAATTATGAACTTTTTATTAAGATGTTTAAGAACGTTTTAGATCACCCAATTGAGGGAAGAGCTTCAGGTGAAATCTTGATAAACTTACAGCAGGGGTCAAGGTCGGCTGCAGAGTACGCATTAGAGTTCCGTATGCTAGCCGCTAATAGTGGATGGAATGAGTCCGCCCTAATCGTTGCTTATCGTAAAGGCTTAAACAAATTGGGGAAATTCTTACCCAGCTCACTTGCCGTGATGACATCGCTAACTTAGATCGCCTTATTGATTAATCGATTCGTGTGGATGATTTGATAAGAAAGAGATCTTGCTATCAATGCTCACCCACACTTCCTAGCGTTGTAAACATGACAAATCCTCCTTCTGAGCCCATGCAGATTGAACACACACATCTTTCCTCTCATGAAAGGACACGCAGAGTGCGTAATGGACTATGTCTCTACTGTGGGGAGTCTGGACATCTTGTCCAAGCGTGTCCGATTAAACCTCAATCTAGAGGAGACCACATTTGACGCAGGCGCAAGGAACACTCTCCGCACGCTTACATGGTGCGTGAAATTTCTAAGAAATTTCCGTGTAAAGCTCTCCAGATACCTGTTATCCTTCACTGCTCAACATCTACCCATGTATTCACAGCACTGATTGATTCTGGCACTGCCGGAAATCTCATTGACCTCCCTACAGTACGAAAACTCAGACTACCTACCACGCCCATCTTCCCCAATCTCCGTGTTCAAGTTGTTGATGGGGAACCCGTTGGCCCTGGCCTTGTCACACATATCACCGAGCCAGTTAACTTGAAAATCAGCACCACCCATTTCAAGGAAATTCCCTTCTTCATCTTACAGGCCGCCAGTCACAATTTCATTTTAGGTCTTGGTTTTCAGGATATTTGGCATACCTGAGGACATAATATCCGACAGAGGCCCCCAGTTCACCTTCCATGTATGTGGGCATTTATGGAGAAATTAGGAGTGAACATTAGCCTTACATCTGGATATCACCCACAATCCCATGGCCAATGCGAACGCGTTAATCAGGAACTAGGAAAATTCCTTCCTCTGTACTGCCATGATCACCAGGAGGATTTGGCTTGTTATGTCCCATAGGTTGAGATTGCACAAAATTCCCTCATCCACTCATCCACTGGTCTCACCCCTTTACAATGCCTCCTGGGGTACCAGCCTCCCTTAGTCCCTTGGGATCCTACATCCACAGATATCCCAGCCGTCGATAACTTGAACCGATGCAGTGAACAGGTGTGGACCGATACTCACCAAAGAATCGAAAGAAGCATCCAGAGACAGAAGAATCAAGCTGACAGACACCATGGAGTAACTTCCACCCATGCTCCAGGAGAGAGAGTATGGCTTTCTACGCAAGACCTTCATAATATTGAGTGAAGTAACAAACTTAAACCCAGATACATTGGATATTTTAAAATTATCAAGCATATTAATGATGTTACTTATCGTCTACAATTGCCTTCCCAACACCGTATCTCACCCTCTTTTCATGTCTCCCTGCTAAAACCTTTCAGGTCCGGTCCCCTCTGTGAGGAGCTTCTTGGAAAGGATCCCCCCCGGGACCACTAGACATTGAGGGAGCACCTGCTTATGCTGTCAGGGGACTGCTCAAGTCCAGAAGGAGAGGGGGTCACGTTCAGTACTTGGTAGACTGGGAGGGCTATGAACCCGAGGAGAGGATCTGGGTCCTAGCAAAGGACATCTTGGACCCAGGTCTCATAAAGGACTTTCACCATTCACACACCCACAGAAACCTGCTCCTCGTCCTGGAGGTCGTCCTCATGGATGGTCACTTGCTGTGCCCTACTCGGGCTCTTTGGTGGGGGGGGGCCTGTCACATCCTCCGGGAATCCCCAGAATCCCCCACTAACAACCACACAAACACTCAACAACACATCCGCTCCAGCTCACCTGACTTCTAATCACTTTCACCTGCGACCAAGGGCACGAGGCGAAAGATCAAACAAAAGCTCCTGTACACTCCGTCCTCGTATTTGCGGCATCTTTCCTGAGTGGCACTCCACAGAACCTGCTACAGTGTGCAAATGGGAAACATCAGCCTTTCATCATGTGTCAAAATGTAGTAAAGTTATAGGCTACTTTCGTGTAGGTTTCACAAATTAGGAAATAAAGTGAGATTCCTGGGTGCTTGGAGTCAAGATGGAGATGTCTGAAGTGAACTGTTCTTCTCTCTTCTCTCCCATCACGTCCTTATGCTGATATTCTAATACTACAACTTTATTCTTGTAAGATCTTTTTGTTGAAATATTACAACTTTTGCCATTGAATTAGACCATACGACTTTCTTTCTTGAAATATTATGACTTCTCATAATATTAGCCTTTTTTTTTTTAAACAGTAGCCCTAAAACACCATTGGAGGGAAAGCATTTACAGTCACCAAACTACACAGAAGGAAAGAAATTGAGAGGGGCCATATTTTTTATTTATTATTGAAGCATATCTAGAACAGCTATTGAGCTTTTCCCAAACAGCTTTGGAAGCCTCTGGACTAGCAACAAATGAACGCACAAAACATTATTTTGTATTATATATCTGTACTATTATTATTACTATTTATTGATGATACTGATAAAATATGGATAAGTATTTAACTGCAAGTCATGGTTGTTAAAATGTTATGCCCAGAGTTACATGCTCTCTGACTCGATGCCAATTTGATTACAGATACACCAAAGATTAATTGGATAAATAAAGATAGTGTCAGTTAAATTTGTGTTGTACACAAGAGATTTGATTGCATGCGATTTTAATGAATAAGGGCCAATGTTATTATTTGCCATTCTACTGATCACTGTTACTGATCCCTGCCTTCTGAAATACTTTCATGTAAATTATTTGCTTTTTACAAGTTATTCTGTTCTGTCATCTTTTCAGAAACTACTGCAATTGTTTTTTCAGAAACTATATAGTTAGGCATATACCCACAGAAAGATGTGTCAAAAGGTATTTTGGTTATATGTTATAAATAAGATATATCATTTTTGTTAACTTACCAAATAACTGTTTGCTGAAATTAAATTAATAATTCCAAACTAAACAAAATCACATTTCACATCACCAACTGTTTCATTGATTCATAGTCAGGATTGAATCCATGTTGGGCCAAAGATTCACACCCTTGTGATTGACAATTTTTTCATGTGAAGAAGAATGGGCTTTTAACATCTCTTGAACAGATTCCTGACGGCATGATGAATTAGAAAATACCCACACATTTGGCCACTTTAAGTGGGCCTGGTTGCAGATGCCACTTTCCCTCCCTCTATTTTCCTCTCAATCTTTCTCATGCACTCTCTGAGTGTCCATGTGTGGGAGGAGAAATATGTATTTTTCCATACCTCCCACTGTTAATCTGTTAACATGTACGCCTCTGCTTTAGTACACTAAAAACACTAAGTGGTGGGAGTTAAAATCAGAGACTGCGAATCACACACAAACACTTCTGATCCACAGCTTCCACATCTCCAGCCCCCAGGTAGTGTTGCACTTGGGGCTTGAGGCATCTCAAGGGGAACTGAAGGAGAGTAGGAGGGCCAAATGAAAGAGTGTTTTGTGTGGGCACAGGACAATAATCCCTTCCAGACAAATGTGTTATTAAAAAACTGAAATCTTACTTTTTAAAACCAATGTGTGTGTCAAGTTGTCAGTAAACGTTAAACAGTGTTGGAATAAGTCACCCCAAAAAATCTAGAACAGATAATTGAATTTTTAAAAAGTGTATTACTATTTTCTAGGGTTCAAGGTTAACTAAACCCTAATAATTTCTGTTCATGTTCAGCAATGGTAGTATTTTTAGATGAAGTATTTTTTTTAACAGCCATTACAAGTGCCAGTCAGAGAGTTTTCAAGCCTGTGCACACCTTCTAAAATAAAGCATCTGTCAATGAACTCCCTGTTTATGAATAATTAATTCAGGTATAGTTAAAGTCTTGTTGTCACGCGCGCGGCTGAGCCATGGCGACGGCCGCCACGCGCTTGTGTTTTTGTTTCGTTGTCTTTGTCACGTGAGTGCTGTTAAATGTCCCCAGCTGTTCCTTGTTCGTCTCTTGATTATTAAGTGTTTAAATACCCGCTTGTTTCCGTCCTGTGTTGTCTCTCGTTGTTAGTGTGTTTGTGTGATCACCACGCCTGTCGCAGCGTGTATAGTTTTGTTTAGACCCGGTCCTGTATTTAAAATAAAGATGTTGTTGAAAAGGAAGAAGAGCCTCGCGCATGTGTACTTGCGCTTCCTCGCGCTCGCGCCGCCAAACCCTGACACTTGTTAAGATATGACAACTATATTCACCAAAAATCCAGTGCTGTGTGCAGAACAGTGGTGAGCATCTACAAGTGCTTGAATAAGTAAAGATATAGACAGGAAACACTTCACATCAAACATTTACATTACTATGTAAGTTACTTGAGTGGGATTTAGTGGAATTGATGCTTAATTTAGAGATATTTTAGAATTATGTACACTTTCAAATGTAGTCTATGGTGAACTTTCCTAACAGCCTTTTTACCAAACTTCTTTTTCTTTTGCACATGAAGCTAATCTATAGTTCATGTTGCTGAAACCCTATATCAGAGATCAACTTATTTCTGTGCACTGGTTTCACCTCTCACACAGCCTGGTGTTAAAAGCTCAATAAAGTAATTCACTTTGCTGATGAGAAGAGAGCAACACATTTTATTGATTTCTCCCTATGCAGTTTCACTGTTTCACTGACTTGCAGAACTATGCTGCCAGGGAAGGGGAAAATTGTCTTGATTAATGCAATTTGTTCCAAGGGCATTACAAAATGCTTACTTTTTTATTCATGTGGTTGTCCTGAAGTTCATAAAGCAAACAGTGCACCATCCTTCCATTCAAGCCAAAGTCACATGAGCTGAAGTGGTGTTGTTATATATATTACAAGTCCTTCAAAGAAATTATGTTTTGGAGAAGTTAAATCTTTTATAGATGATGTTGCCTTCAAACTTGCAAGAGGTTAGATTTAACATACCCTGGGCAATACAGTAGGTGAATTTATGAACCTTAAACCTTTTCTTCAGGCAGAGAATAAAGGTTATTGGATGAATTACAATCCTAAGTGACCAAACTGACAGTGTCCAAAAATGCATAACCCAAATTATGGTTTTCAAAGTAAGACAAGAACAAATCTATTAAAAAATAACTACAGGTTATAGTTCAACTTGACCGTGAGCTGTTTGGGATGACATAGTAAACTGCCTAATAAATAAGCTAGTATACTCTTAGGCCTGAGGGAAATGCATGGCTGACATTTGTGTCACCAGCAAACAAATTGTTTAGTCGTGCATGTTTAACATTTCATGAGGCACTGCAGCATAGCCCCACTGCCAGTCACCTGCCCGGGGACTGTGGGCTTGGCTTTTTAATTACGCTGCTGAGCTGCTTTCCTGTCACATTGATGGTGGCTCCACTGAGAGAAGCGATATTGGCTCCTGGGCTCTGGCCTTCACCTTCTTGCTTCTTTCAGTCAGTGTCCCCACAGGCTAGTGCTGCGCTCTGTGTCACATCCTTTGTGTCCCGTCGGTTAATAGGTGAATCCAGGTGTTTGGTAAAATGCCTCGGAGGCTTCTTGATTTCTTGGAGGCCAACACATCATTGTCATGCTGTCCAACATTGATAGCCATGAGCTCCTGAAAGAGAGTCGACATGCTACCCCTCACAGTAAATTAGCACACAAATCAATTTCTCTAGTCAATTCAGATTTTCAAATGCACTAATCAGTTTCTGCCACATTGAGCTTGGCAACGGCTCCCGCATGCGTTGCTGCTTGAATAGTAGATTGCAGACGACATGGTCATTTTGGGGCTGATTAATTAAAATGAACTATAATTAAGAGTTAGAAAATGTGTCAGAGATAATCATCAAGTAAGATTAGAGGGTGCTCACCATAAATGTGCCAGCCATCTATTTTCCTGTAAACTTAAAATTAGTAAAATACTGTGGGAAATCTATTTTTTTACATTAACTAGGACACTTAATTAGGCCACTCTGTCACCCTATCCAGGCCTAATTTCTTTAAACGGGAGCACACCAGAACAATTCAGAAAGCAGGGAGGATTTAAGGCCACTGCGTGTACAGACACAGCTGAAGAAGCAGAGGTCAGAAAGCGGCATTGTAAAATGCCAATAGTATTCAGTAGTTTTGTGGAGCCTTAACTAGATGTACTGTCAAGAGACAGGCATCTTATTTCCAGAGGTAACACTCTTGACAGAACATCATGTTGGCAATTGTTGTCAGAAACTTGGGGCACAAATATAGGACAGAAGCAGATCATCATCCTGAAAGTAGTTCATGATACCTTCTTCATAATATTGTAAATGCTTTTTTAAACAGTGAGGTTTCAGTCTGAGTCAAGCGGTTGATGGCCATGCAAGTTAATTTCTCACTGGCTTGGGAAACAGAAATTAGGTGGCTGGAGATATAAAAGGAACAGGTTCAGAAATTACACCTGTAGGAATGACCCAAAAGGGTTTAAAATGAGTGTAGAAAATAGTTGTAAGATGGTGTGACAGACTTCAGCAGAACAAAGTATAAAAAGAGGCAGGTGACTGGCTGACTAGGTTCTCTACCTGGCTTTGGGTGTTTGCCAGAGCTGGATCTTCTTTACAGGTTCTCAAGAGCATCACCTTTTAAGGCTGCTTAATGACCTACCCCTTCTCATGCTTATGGTGTCCCTGAAACAATATAAAAAGTCAAATTAACACTTCATTAAAAAGAGACTTTTGCTACAATAAGCCTGTATGTATGTATGTATGTACAGTATGTATGTACAAACTAGATTTTTAGATCTTGCAGTATTTAGGAGTTTTTTTTTTTTTCATTTATAATCAAGTGTCTCTATCAGAAACATTAAAATAGCCTCAATTTGTTTGCACAAATGAAATTTTTTAGCAGTGTGTTCAAAATATTTTCTTGTATCATGTGGCATTTTAGGAAGGGGAGTGTCGATTGAACTGGAGTCGATCAACAGCTGCTTTTTGTATATTTGTGACTGTACAAATTTCCATTTACAACTTAAAATGTCATATTCTTCACCTTTCATGAGTCATTATTGATGTATAATGGTTACTCAATGGTAATCATATATTTTGTTTGATATTTTCATGTGCACAAAATAAAAAATTGTATGCAATGCTAGCAATAAGGTAACTTTATATTAAGAATTCATAATATGCACTAACTGTGATGGTTACATTCACAAGCATACAGGCCCATTTGTAAATGCTTAGTAGTTTAAGGCCACAGAGGCTTACGTATTTTGGTTGTAATGGGCAGGTAGTATTGCAGAGATATTGTAACTGGTCTAGTTTTACCAAATATACTTTAATCCAGACTAAAATGATTTAGCTCTTCTCAGACAGCCCTGGTTTTCTCCTTTCTTACTCAACAGAGTGCAGAGTTTCGCTGCAAGCAAAACCCTGCTTCCAAAAGCATAGTACATTATGGTGCAGGGAAATCTAATAAAGGCTGCTCATATCAATAATCTCTTTAAATTAATTTCTGTGATTAATCAATGTATGACTCAGAATCATATGTAGTTGCTTGAAGTATACGTTTGCATTTGCATTCTAACAAGCAAGAGCCATTTTTTCCGATTTTATGAATGATAACGTAAGAAAGCTACAACTACTAACCCTAACCCTAACCCTAACCCTAACCCTAACCCTA